>CM024595.1:22174372-22456323 GCA_014182565.1 Eucalyptus marginata | reverse complement strand
CCATTGCCGTCGCCAATGTCAAGCTTGAAACTTTCTCTTTTTCGGGGTTCGTTTCCATTGATAACGGGGTCGAAATCAGTAGCACTGAGCCGACGCGGGCTCTCGCTGAGAAGGGCTCCTCCAGAAGCCGGTGCTGTAGAACCTCTCCCACATCTCCTTCTCGAGCCTGGCCACCTGCTTGTCCACCTCCGCGTCCGCCGCAGCCGCCGCGGGGTCTTCATCTCCGGCGCCGCCTCGTTCACCGCGAACGGGTGGATCTGGAGCTCCTTCTCCTCGCACCCGCACGTCAGCCTCCGCCCCTTGGGCGACAGCAGGCCCTTCTTGATCAGCCTCTTCCGCCGGGTCTTCCTCCACGCGCGGCGGCACAGCCCCGCGGGCACCTTGTACACCGCCAGCAGTATCAGGTTCACGATCCCGCAGGGGCAGCAGCAGCACACCGCCGCGCACTCCGCCGCCGTCCCCCCGGCCACCTCCGCGAACCGGACGCTCCCCCGGCCGCCGGAGGAGCCCGAGGAGGCGGAGGAGGAGGTCGACCTGCTCGCCCTCAGCAGCGGCTCCCGGCGGCTCACGGACGGCGGTCGCAGCACGATCTGGCGCGGCATGTCGCGGACGATCGGACTCCCTCGCGGGGCCCGTCCTTCCTCCCCAGGACAAAAAAATCACGACGTGGGCGATCGAGATTTCGCAAAGACGATCGATGGGCAGTCACGAATCTGGCATGAAAGGAGAAAATGCAAACTCGGAGAGCGAAAATGCGCGAACACGAGCAGCTTCTGTTTCCCCTCTTCGACTCCCCCGATCGCCTCTGCTCCAGGGGAGGCTTCAGGGGAGCGAACGTTCATGGCGGCGGCAGTGGCGGCGCGGCGGCGGCAGTGGCGGCGCCGCCGTCGGGGGCGGCGGAGAAGGAGAGGTTTTGAGAGATGGTGGGGATGGAGAGAGAGAGAGAGAGAGAGAGAGAGAGAGAGAGAGAGAGATGCAGAGACGTTGAGAGGGGAGGAGGTGAAGAGGACGATGGTGGCGATGATGATACACCGGACGTTACCACACTGGCCCGATTGCGCAGGGCTCGGCAGATTTAGTAGGGAAGACAACGAAGAATCGCATAGGTATATATATATATATATAGAGAGAGAGAGAGAGAGAGAGAGAGAGAGAGAGAGAGAGCCGAATGAGCTACGAAACGGCTTGGATTTGGGAAGAGGGGCCGGCGAGAAAATGGTCGACGTTCGTTTTGGGGATATACCACTTTGCATTCGGTTCAAGTGGGGGTTTTGTATTGAAAAGAAAAAGAGAAAAGGTGGGGGGTCTTGCTTTTGGTTTTATTCAATTTCCCTTTCTTAAGGTTAAATTTCATCGCCACCCAAAACTTTTTGCACAATTCACCTTTAAAATATGCATACCCGAAACTTTTTAACCAAACCAATATAAACTGACAGACGTGAATTCCCTCGTCAACTTGCCTTTGAAGGATTAGAGGCGAGCATTGAAATGGGTTCATTAATTTTTTTTTTAAATTTGAAACATACTCTATATATTTAGGAAATCTAAAATCTACTCCGTCACAGTTCCAAGGTCGGCATCGAGGTTTATTCTAGTTCCAACAGTAGTTTTAATTCACCAATGATAGTGAATCATCATCTTTAATGACTATCATTCGTTACAATTCATTAATCATAAATTATATATAGACGCACGAAAATTATGAAATATTAACGAAGTGAAAATCTCGATCGTGGATATTGTTGAAAACGAAAGCTCGGACTAGTGATTTTAGTGCATACTTATTACTGGACGCCGTAGAATGTTGCATCATCGCGAAAAGACATAGAACAAGGAACTTTTAATTTTTATCCAACACTTCCAATCAAAATTTGGAGCATCGGTGTTTTTTTTTTCCAAATTCCATGGACTCTTGTAATTTGACAGCTCAAATCACATGGCAAGATAGATCTGACCCTGATGAGGAGATTAAAATAAACACCTGAACCCCTAGTGAGATGCTTATTATTCTCTCAACCCTTTTGTCCAATCCGGAATAGGGTGAGGACTAAACTAAGTGATCACAAACCAGAGAAAACCATGCTGCTTTGCGTCACGGGGCACTCTTCAATTCCCAAAGAGAACACAATGAGCGGCGGCAATTATTTTATGATCGATGAGATTTGGGAGACGAAAGTCGCGTCGTGTCGCTGACACCAACATCATAGTCAGCGGGCAGGACGGAAAGGGGAGAGGAGGAGCGAGTCGAATAGCTTATTACAAGGGCGGCCTTACGCCCATCGACGTGTGGAGAATCCAAGTTATCTCTCCCGACGATGATTATAAAATTTCGATGGAGTCGTGAGCTTTTGCTTTCGGCGAGTACGGTTGAAAGTAGTCCGACATAGACGCACTGTTTTTGATATGTAAGGACTTATTAGTAGGAGTCTACTTGGACAGCTTGCGTCTTTGGGCGAAACCAATATTTTATTTTATCTTTTGTCTTTTGCCGTCATTTTGGAGGGGAAATTTCAATTGACCCCCTTGAATTCGACCCAATTTTACTAAATAACCCCCTAATACTTGGTTTTGTCTCGAAAGACCCCAGGCGCTTGACAAATGTGAATCGATTAGCCCCTGTCGGTGAAATGCCGGTGGTAAAAGTGGCTAGTCGGGATGTATGTGCAGCTCGCGTGGACGATTTTCTGGCCGAGTAGGAGCATTTTTCTTTTAAAATAAAAAAAAAATATTTTGTGGGGAGAATTTAAAATCGAAAAACTCTAAACATGGAGAGAACGTGATTGCACTGGGATGCCGTCGTTAACCAGGAACCGTGAGGGTTTGATGTCCCTCGCTCGGCTGAAGTGAGAGCACTGCCATTGGCTCAGATGGGACAGGGAGAAAGAAGGAAGATGATGAAGACTCATGTGTCACGGCCAGAGGTTTCGGGGCACAATGAAACGACGAAATGATCCAAAGAATCGAGTGAACCTGGAAGCTTATCAGGTAGTACACTTCCTTAAATGATCTAAATGTTTTTAGGGACACTATGGGCAATGTACACAAGGGGATTCTAGATTATTCCTTGAGAGCAACGTGTGAAATATATATTTTTGAGCAAAATGATGTAGAAGTGTCAAAAGTATCATAATTTTTCGTCGGCTTACTTATGTACCAAATCAGAGAAAAAATGATTACTTAAGTTCATTTGGTGAGAGATTTCAGCCAAAATAATTAGATGACTTTTGTAATTTAAATTTTTATCTGGAGTGGCTTATTTATATTAAGAACACCAACCTTGCCGAGGAGGGATTTTCAATCAAGACTGCTGGTTAAACTCATCCGAAAAAGTTTAGGTAAGCGTAGATCAAAGAGATAGGGCAAGGCAACGCTTCTCCCCATATTTCACAAAAACAAGAGATCCACAACTCGGATGGATTGAATGAAAAAATAGAGGAAAATAGAGGATAATAGAGAGTTTCTCGACCATGGCAAGGGAATGGTCGCAATTGATGACGGAGGACGTTCGACAGTGAAGGAAGAAGTCCGAAAATCTCCCGGAGTGTTGTCAAAATTTATTTTCGTCCCCAATTTTTGTTTTTCTTCAGGTCTCTCCCGCAGGTTCTAAAGGAAAGGAGACTGTATGGAAGAAGACTTTGGGTTTTAGGGTTTCGAATTGGGGATTTCTTTCCATTTATTTTCGTCCCCACCTTTTATTTTTCTTCTTGTCTCCCCCTTAGGTTCTCGAGGAGAGGAGACTACATGGAAGAAGACCTTCGGTTTTAGGGTTTCGATTTGTTTTAAGATTTTGAATTGGGGAGTTCTTTCAATTTGGGATTTAGGATTTATATTTTGGGTCAAACATTGTAGACGATGTCATTTAGGAGTCCATACATTGATTGGGCACGTTGATGAGCCATATTACTCGGAGAAATTAATAAAATATGATTACGTTAGATTTCTAGCAACGTAATTCAAAATTGGGACTTACATGATTTTTTTTTTTTTTAAGTGGTACTTTGGTGATTTGAAAAAAAATTATTTGGTATTAAAGTAAATGTTGTACGAAACTTTTGGCGTTTCTAATACCCTTTTTCCCATATTCTTGAATTAATGTGGGTAGTTCATAGATGGGATGATAAAAGATCTACCATCATATTAAATGGAGTCTACAGTCGTAATTAGAAATTTTTTTAAGGTGCTTTAAGGTTAATTTGGGAAGAGTTTTCTAAGGCTACACGAGTAAAGGAATGCTAAATCAATAGCTTGCGACAAGTGGTATCAGGGCAAAATCCCTCTAGAATGTGGGTTATTTGAGGAAAGCCTATGTTCTATCGGGATCCTATGAGAGCAGGGGGTGATTATCGGGGCCAAGAAGGCTCAGACAAGGTGCAACTTCTTGTAGGCTTCTAGAATGGCAATGAGGGGGAGGGAAAAAAATGAATCGACTTGCTCGTATCAATGGGCGAATCTTAAGATGAGGTTTGTTACCATGTTTCATGCAAGGAGAAAAACCTTTATTGGTCTTGCTAAGGTCATAAGAAGCCTAGTAGGCGAAATAAAGTGTGTCGAGGAAGTGCAGTTGGCTCGAGATGTCATATTTGTTAGAGAGAGCACAAGTGACTAGAGATTTGCAAACAACTTTTATTAGGGGAAAGCTAACAATGGAGTGTACTAACTTGTTCTATTGAACGAGCATTCACAATCATATAGGTCTCAAAAGAGTGAAATATATGGTTGTAGGGAACAAGGAAGCAATAGAGTATCTTGGGCGTCACGAAATTGTGTGGGAAGAATGTCAAGAACCAAATTCTCCTGTACCCTCGTGAGCTAAAATGTGGAACATTGGAGTTAGGGAGAATAGTGAGTGATGTAGAAGTGATGATACAATTGGTTTTAGGAGTAGCATCAGGGTGTTTGAATTGGGAATCCTAGAGCGAAACGAATACTATCATATAGTATTTCTGAAGGCGAGGTTGTTCTTTGATGTACAAATTAGTTGGCAGTTGATATTGCTATCCCAATGATTCTATGGCAATTTGAAACCAATCGTTGTACTAAAGTGTTGTATATTTCACTTGAGAGACTAGATGCTCAAGCTTAATTGGATCTGGTATGATCCGATATGAGGATATGTTCTGTCATATTGTCCTTAAGAACGATCTACAGAGGAAAGGCTCGCCTAGTGTTTTTGGTTCATCAAGCGCCACATGGGATATTCCTTGGCCAAGAAACTATCGGCCCTTGACCCATGCTTTATGTAAGTGACGAGGGTTGGCAAAGACATTATGGCTATGTTTGGTTGAGCCTTTGGAAAATGCCAAGTTAGTTTCCCAAATATTTTAGCTTAATGTGTATTTCCTTATATCCAATTTAATATTGAATTATCACACCACACAATTTTCAACATACAATGTCTTATTAATTACTTTTGGTTTGGGCAAAGCTATGGAGGCGTATGACAATGCTCACTCACTGAGCAAGAAGAATGGCAGGAATAGATATTATTAGGAACATGCACCAAAAGTCTAATACCTTCATTTGGAAAGATTATCAAGAGAGAATTCAAATTTGAATTCATAAATATATCCAATTGGACTTATTTTCACTGAAAAGTTCAAGCAAATAAGTTATAAGTCAATTATGATATATCAACTATTCCAAAACCACGCTAATTCTCGGATTTTTTCTATAACAAAACTCATATGTATAACTACCTATGTAGCACGGACACAGACACGCGATACGCGACAAGACACGACACGACACGCTAACATGTCATTTCTCAAAAAATAGAGAATTCCGACACGTTATATATTAAGTATATATTTTTATATATAAATGTAAAAATAAATAAATAATAATAAAAAGAGCATAGAATTAATTTATACTAAAAATGTTAATCAAACATTTGTTAATATCATTCATTGTTTTAATTTGACAAAGATTGAATGAGAAATTCAAAAATTGCAAACATGAAAGAGTAAACTTGAAGGAACATGTTCTGTTTTCTTATACTTGTCGGAGATTAGTGAGATTTTTTATAGTCTTAGACAAAGTTCAGAGTTCATGATATAGACTAGCTTGGAGCTCCTCTACAAAACAAGATTCAAGAAAAATGAAAATCTATGACAAGAACTCTAGAAGTATGACCAAAAGAAAAGGAAATCACTAGATTTGCCATGGAAAATGTGAGAGATAACTCACAAGCCAATAACATAAACCAAAAGAGATAACTTGCAAGCGTCTTTTGAGATGCGAAAAGAAAAAAAAAAATTATAACTTTAAGTATGTGGGGGCAATGGAATGACGCCAACGAGAAGAGGGGCGTTCCATCGTCACTCATGAGAAGATCATGACTTTTAAGTGAGAAACTTGAGAGTAATAATTTTCTTCTTTCCTTTTATTTTGTTATTTTCATTTTTTTCATATATTTACATTTTGACCCCTCAAGTATTGAAATTTTTAAAATTGACCTCGTGCGTGTCGGAATCACGTGTCGAATTTCAAACTTGCATGTCGGAGCGTGTCGGAAAGAGTTGACCACGTGTTGGATTTTTCGACACTCGTTGACCGCATGTCAAAATGTGTCGGATATGTGTCGGAGTGTCGAACACGATACAAATGCTTTTAGGGAGTGTCGGTGCTTCTTAGATAACTACTACATCGAAGTCATAGAATAAAAAAAAAGAGTGGCTTTGAGGGATGTGTTGGGTAAGCAAAACTCACGGTGCCGATTGACCTAGCAAGCTTAGTGTGTGAGAGTGTGTGAGGCTAGGGGTGTCAACGGTTCGGTCCAGTTTGATTTTTTTGAAAAACTGAACCGAACCGAACCGAACTGTTAGGAAAAACTTCCGAACCGAACCGAAATTTTTGGTTCGGTTCGGTTCGGTTTTTCGGTTTTTAGTTTTTAGCTTTTAGTTTTCGGTTTTTGTATTTGTTTTTTTTTTTCATTTTTTTTTCTGTTGTATATATTTTTCATTCCGAGAAATAAACTCTTCGGTTTTGTTGGTTCGATTCGGTTTGGTTAATTGATAAAAATTGAACTGATAAAAAAATTTCAATTTTAAATGAGAATCGAATCGAATGAAAACCGAATCGAAAAAACCAAATTTTCGATTAGGTTTTTGGTTCGGTTTTTGACACCCCTATGTGAGGTGACTGTGACAAACTCGTTTATGCTTGGATTCATATCCTCATTGGTTCTAGGGCGGCATCTTCACCACGGGCCCACTTTCCCCTCCTTCCTCTCTCTCTCTCTCTAGGGATTTTTCATTCTCTCTCTATAGGGATTTTTCATTTTCAAATTTGAACTTTCTATGAGCTTTCGTTTTTGGACCAAAATGCCTCTACTTGGCCGGAAAATCATTCACACGCATCCCGGCTGGCCACTTTTCTCGCCGATGTGGTTAATTGATTCACGTTCGTCAAGTGGAGGGAGTCTATTGAGAGAAAATCGATTATCTGGGGCATTTTGAGGAAGTGGGCTCTTTAAAGGGGCCTAATTGAAAATTTCCCCCTTTTCTTGTGTGCCCGCAATCGAGTTGTGGGGTCGTTTAATGTGGACTGCTTTGTCATCACCGCGTTTTGATATTATAAAGTAAAAGTTTGAAGATGCCAACAAGCTTTGCTATAATTGTTTAAAGTAAAAATTTAGCTATATTTATTTTGATTAGATTTTGTCCACTCAGCAGATGTCACGCGACAGATGAAAGGAGCACGAAATTTCTTTTTAAAAAATGAAAAGAAAGTCAGTCAAGTTTTGGATAGAATTCGATTATAAAACATGATATATGTATTATCATTTAACAGCTTCTAGCAGCTTCCTGAAAGTTATATCAATAAATAAATAAAAAACAGCTTGCTATTGAAAATATATAGAGAGCAAAATGAATGTCTCATCATTTAAAATCCACCCCCTTGAAAAAATCTAATCAACACAACCGACTATATATATCTTATTATTTGAAAGGGAGTACATGCCTCTAAATTCAATCTATTTTCAATTTATTATTTTTAAAGATTCTAATTACATGAACTGATACATCTTTTAATTTAAGTGATCACTTGTAAACTTCGCAAATCTATTGAATTGATGGATTGCATCCTCCCACTCTTACTAGTATTTTTATTTATTTTTTCTTTTAATTATTTTTGCTTTTCTTGTTATGTGATCGTCTTATTCTCTAAGAATCAATCAATATGACACATCTAGATTTATATGGGTGAGTACATGCAATTTCACTTGTTCATGGATAGAGGATAGAGTTTCATTGAACTTCCTTCCATGATATATCTCAATTGAGAAATCATAGGTTTATTGAAACCGATTAACCAAATCTAAAGACTAAATTAGGTGACAAATTATTGTGTTACGTATTTTGTAAACCAACCTTGATGTGCCTAGCATTTCTCTTTCTCAATTATCGTTTCATTAACCAGATATTTGTTGCATATTAATTTGTAAGATTTGTAGAAAGTATTAAATATCATGGCTAATCATTTAGAGCGACGACTACTAGGATCTAAAGCTTAATTTGCACCTCAACTAGCATGTAGATCGTCGCAGGAAAAATGCAACCCACAATTAATGTAGGTTAAGTCCAAATTTAGTCCTCTAATTTGTGCGACTTTTGCAATTGGATCCTCAAATTTCTTTTGGTGCAAATCAGGGCGTCTAACATACTTGATTCTTCCAATCAAGCCATTTTTTTAATTATCACACTTAATTATGTCAATTTGCATGTTTGATGTGCCTAGGCTGATATAACAAGAAACGGGACAAAAACATGTTAAACTCCTAGAATTTAGTCCAGTAAAGAAACCAAAGGGAAAAAACAGGCACATCATTAGGTCCAAATTTAATTCAGAAAAGTAGGCACATCATTGAGGAAAAATAGCTTTTTTCTTCTTTTTTCTTTGGTTAGATTAAAATTATGAGAACTTTAGAAGTACTCTCTCTTTGCTGTTCAAAGTCAAATCAACACCCAAATATGGTACTTTAACTTTTTGACCAAAAAAAAAAAAAAAGAGAGGCTAAAAGTCACAAAAAATCATACACTATACTCGTTGTGACATATTTATTCTAAACTTTAATCTGTAACATCAAAATCTCAAAGTTTTAACTATAAGAGATATTTACTCTCTGTTAACTTCTGTTAGTGAGAACGGTTAAAAATCTTTTTATGTAGACACTAGAAAGCAAACAATATTGGCATGATGCTTGGCTTAATACAAATAAAAACGATATTATTTTTCATCTTAGAACCTTAACGGGGAATAAATATATCACAAAGATATAAAATTGAGGTTTTTTATGCTACATGAAAAAGTTTATGATAAAAATGTGATGGCGGACTTTTTTTTTTTCTGGTCGAAGTCATGGTTGGCATAGCGTGGGGATCTTTATGTTACAAAACAAATCTAAACAAATATGTCACAATGAACATAATTGGAGAGTTTTTGTGACTTTTTTCCAAAAAGTTATAGAACTTTAACATAAGTAGTTTTTGCAATTAAATTCTCAATTCAAGTCCTTTTTATTTTCAATTATCACACTTGATGGTATTAATTTGATTATTTACCAACGCAGCAGCGACAGTCGCAATACTAAAATCAAAATAATGGAAAAAAGGAGAAGGATGTAGTGACCAATTGGCATATAATTCTCTAGGAAAAAGGATATACTTTCTTCCGAAAGGGAGAGACGGGCATGATTGGGCGGATTGGGGGAGGTGGGGCCCGATCCGACGTGTCAACCACGGAAAAGGACAAAACGATCACGTCACCTCGCGAGCTTGCACAAGAAAGCACGTGCGATGCCGACCCCACTGACGATGTGACGCGCGCTGCCCCGCGAGAAACGTCAAAAGCCTTTCACTGTTCCGCCACGTGTCATGTCTCGTTCGCTTTGCGCTCTCTCTCTCTTTGAGTCGGCCGACTTGCCCACGTGAGCGCGTCCTCGTGTCAAGATAAGTCTTAAATCCATGAGTTAAGAAATAGGTTTAAACATAATATTAATGTTAAATGGATCATAGATTATAAATGGGTTAGTTATACTAAGAAAATGGATTTAAACATAATATTATCATCAAATGGGTCATAATAAATGATAAATTGGTCATTACTAGGTTTACAATTTATTTAAATTCAATCTATTTTTATAACTCTCTCGTTGGTTTCTCTTGCCTTTACTTGATCACGTGATCATTGACTCCACACTCTCATCTTAGTTTGATTATGAGTTTTAGTAAATTGGATTAAATATGAAAGTGTTTTAGCAATATGAGTTGGATTGTGTATAGAATACTAGATTTGTATTGCATGAAAAATGGATTAAAATCCACTTTGCGGTGGACGAGTTGGTTTGCGCTTCGACCCCTCATCCGGGAGGGTAAAGGTTCGAAACTTCTTGCCCCCATTGCTTGACTTAAGTGGGGGTGCCGTAGGAGGTGGGTCCTCGCGCTAGTGCCCGGGTTTACATCGCCAACCGCCTATTTGTAAAGCTCCCGCTTAAAAAAAAAAAAAAAAAAAAAAAAAAAAAGGATTAAAACTTGTTAAATGGGTCTATTTGGATTTGACCATTTATGACCCAATTCACTCGTTTGATAGGTCTAAATATGATAATCTAGGGATTAGATTGAAAATGTATCAAAAGTTCAATGCCACATTGAACAAATTAAAAGTTTAGGAATGACATTACACATTCGGATAAAATTGAGAGGTCGTATTGGACAAATTAAAATATCATAAATGAAAAATTTATAAATCATTTGTGTCATTTTCCGTATTTCATTTCATAATTATGAGTCGAGTCGATTGATCATGGACAAAGCAAAAGATGGTTGAAGTACTCAAGGAAGAGTTTTGTAAAAGATGTTATAATTTAAGTACACTCAAGGAAGAGTTTGTACACACGCAAGGACAATGATCTATCCCTCAAGGAATTGCAAAGAGATCAACATCAAGGTTTGCAATTGTGCTTGGACCACTATGCCCGTCACGATGCAACATCAAAAGAATGATTCCTCAGCATCTTGGTTGATTAGAGTCTATCCAACATCGACAATAATGAGTGGAAAAAAGAATGAAATTCCGCAAGAATTGATGCCTATTTCTTGAAGACCCATCAACGCGGATTGCCAAAAGAGAAAAGAGAAAGGGAAGAGAAGAAGAAAAGAAACTTCTCCTCAGGAGCCGATCAAATCCGCCTCCCTCGCGGGGCACGGGTTGGGAATCGGGATAAAACTCCTGAGGTAGGACGGAATGTCCGATCACCCCGTCCCGCCTAGCTCAATTACCCTGTATCTAGATATGGGAAACGGGAATAATCGATGAAAATTATCTTTTCTGTTCATTCACCGATCTAGATTTGAATTACTGGGTTTTATATATATTTACTACTCTTTAAGAGCAAAGAACTGGTTTGTCCTGCAATTACCTGGTTTGATTGCAAACTGTCTTCGGATGCCGAAATGAGGTACTTGAAATCGGAAAAGAATTAGGTCCTTCGAGAGATCGTTCTTTCATATGCACGCTTAATTCATAGGGGCAATTACGGGGCAAGATAAAAAATTCTCTCGATTATGCACTCGAGTCTTTGGATTTTCGTTCCACGCATTTAAATCTTAAACCTCGCAATTCCGATGCACCTGAGTCGTTCCGCCGGTTTAAATGGGCTAAGGATGAGACAACTTTTCTTGGAAAAATATGTTATATGATATGAAAAATAAGAATTGTTGGAAATTTTGTTGAAAAAGATGAAGATCGACTAATTGAAGCGTGCAAGCATTATCTTTAAATATAATTATGTCCTTTGGAGTACAAAACTTGGTGTCATAGACTCTAGCGGCTATTCTCCTCAAATACAAGAGACCCTCTTCAACGTAGTATATAAATATGTTTTTACTCCGTTTGTTTAGAGGAAAATTGATGATGTGAAATATAAATATATATATATATATATAAATATATATATATATATATATATATATATAATGATTGTTTATATTACTTGAAATAATTAATTAATGAAAAATATTTCGTTATCAACACTAATTTATGGCTGGATAGTTTCGTGAACAATGAATTTTCTTTTGTTCATTCATTTTGTTAAGTGACACAAGTAATTATTTTTAGGGAATTAAATATCTTATTCATAAGATGTTTGAGAAATGAAATTGTCCACTTCCAAATTCAAATAAAGAGATATCCTTTGCCTTGAGGGACCCCAGCTTCAGATATACAAAACGTCCGCATCATGCATTAAATTACAATAATTATTCCAAGACGAAACTCCACTGATATAGACACTCTCGAAAATACGATCGTCACCAAAATTCACTTACTCGCGTTTTTGATTCGAATGAAAAGGCGATTAGCAAGCAAAACCAGCTGGCTAAAAACCATCAAAGCTGGCCGACTTTTCTAGATTTCCTTGTAAATCATAAATCAGGAGAATAAGGGAAAAAAAAAAGAAAAAAATCAAAAGTTGGATTCGACTCAACCAATTTGTCGTTATCAATCAGATGTAAATGATTTACAAATTAGGTTAAAAGATGTGAAATCCACCCAACTTGCCCTCCCGTATGGGTCCGGCGAGGAAATATGGTCGGGCCATTTTACAAGATCCACGCCGACGTCTTCGTGAAAAATCATGATTTGTCATCCATCGCGTGCGATTGAATTCAACTCGGTGTGAGGTGACCCGGATAGGATAGCAATTATGATAATCGCCTCGCATGCGATAAACGTTCATTTTCAACCACATTTCCCATCTTTCCCATCCGCATCCTCTCCCTCTGATGACTTTTTCAACAGTGGCTGAACAAGTTTCGAGAGGAATAACGATTTAGATCTGTGGACATACGTCGAATGAAATTGATATGTGTTTATTTAGGGCCTGTTTGTTTTTACTTCTTTTTTTCTGTTTTTAAACAAATTTTGTGTTTTTTTGTTCCAGAGCGAACAAAAAAATAAACGCGTTTGTTTGCGTTTTTGTTCCAAATTTATTTTTGTCTAGGGAAACACTTTGGAACGTAAAAAGTTGTAAACAAAAAACTTGCTTTCGCTTGTTTTAACAAAAATTAAACACATTTTTTCTCCTCTCTTTTTCTTTTATTTTTTTTTCTTTCTCTTTTTTTCTTTGGCCGGTCACCGGCCTCGGCCATGGCCAGCGATCGGCCAAAGAGGGCCGTCGAGGGCCGGCGACCTCCGCCGGGCGTCGCCGCCCTGTGCGAGGCCGAGCGTCGCCGGCCACCTCCAAGCCGGCATCGTCGGGCGATGGCCGGCGAGGCTCGGTGGTCGGGCCGGGCGAGCTCGGGCTCGCCGGATCCGGGCGAGCCCGACCTCGCCCGGCCAAGGCGAGGCCGAGCCTCGCCCAACCACGGCGAGCTCGGCCTCGCCGGGCGGCGAGCCTCGGCGTGGCCCAGGCGGGCGAGGCCGCTGGCCCTCGTCGGCCGGTCGCCGGAGCCGGCGACAGCCAAAAGAAAAAAAAAAAAAAAAAAAAAAAAGAAAGAAAAAAAGAAAAAGAAAAAGAAAATATTAAAAAATTAAAAGAAATAAAAAAAGAATATAAATTTACAAAACGTGTTTGTTCATTTTTTATTCCTAACAAGTTTACCAAACGCGTTTTTTTGTTCAAAAATTGTTAACGTAAAACACTTTTTCTATTTCTCGTTCCCAGGAACAATTTTTAAACGAAGTGTTCTGCAAACGCACCCTTAATAAGAGAAAAGATAATAACTCGGCACGCGTGTTCAGCGCATTTACATATTTAATTGAGCCAATTTGGGATTCTCTCTTTGGAAATTCGACTCCAATCTAAGACAGGTTCGGGATAATTTTACTGTAGATTGGTTCTCGCCCGGGATGTAAACTCTATATGGAGCACGAGCCGTTCTAGATTGATTCGGGTTTCGTACGATAGCATCGGATGCCTCCTGCATCAAGTGCAAAGGCAAAAGTGAAAGGCTGATATGACAAATGGATGGTCTGTCTATCCTATCAATCAATGAAATAGTATGTCGACAATTATATGGGCGGATGTGGGCCAAGAATATGCTGAGTTGCCTCGAGGCAGTTTCGGTACAAGAGTCGACTGATGTGATCTTGCATGAGGAAGTGCTCCTGCAACCTCTTGGTGATGGCCGGGCAAGTTAGTCTCCCATATTGCAATACAATTCAGTTGCCCATGTGAGTGCTTTGAAGGCACTGCAAGTGCAGCCGTGGGTTCGCTCAACTGGGCTGGCTTCCTCATGATCACAAATCTAGTGATAAAATTCGTGAATTTATCTATGAGATTGAGTGATTGTTCTACGTGAAGTTATGTGAGACTAAATGCTGTGAGTTGTTTGCTGTGATTGGGATTAGGGAACATAGAGTCCTTGAGTAACTTGAACTTGACTGCAATTTTCATTGTATTACTTGATTTATAGTAGAATCTTGTAGTACTCTTATCATGGAGCAGGTCGAACTGCCCGAACCTCATAAAATGGATGTCTTATTCATTTTTTTTTTTCTATCCATTGATGTGCTTGATCACTTATCTTCACGAAATTGAGTATCGAAGTTAGGCTAGGTTAAGGTGAAGCGAATCTGCTGCAAATGAAGAAGGAAAAGTGAAAATTGACAGATTTGATATTCTGATTTCTAAGAAGGGATGATTTAAGATTATTGGGATTAGAGGAATCTAAACTTATCTCATTCTAGGGAGAAGCCAAGGTCAATGAAGTAAATTGACTGGGATATGCTAAATAGACGAGCGTTAGATGTTATTTAGTTGATATTCGCTCATAATGTCGCGTTTAAAATCATAAAAGAGAAGACCACTGCGGGACTGATATGTACTCTATTGAACATGTATCCGAAACCTTTTGCAATCAACAATGTTTATTCGATGTGATGTTTATTTCATTTAAAAATGGGCGAAGGTGCATTAGTCAACAATGAATTTAATCTGATCATTAATTAGTTGAGTTCGATTGAGATTAATTTTGCCAATGAGGTAAGTGTTTTGATTTTCTTATCTTCATCGCCTAATCGTCGTAGTGCTACCGCTGTTTATGGTTCTTCAGGGTCAATAATTGATTTGTTTATTATGTTTGCAATCTGATTCAAAGTAAGGACACCCGTCATAGAAAATTTAGTGAACTTGTACATGTGGTTTAGTACGTGAAAGTAGATGAGAACTAGTACTCGTGTTATTTAGAGGAGTACAAACCTGAACAAAAATAGTCAATCTAAGACTGATAGTGTTGTCTATTGGAATTGTGGCAAGATGAGGCATGTTATAAGGGATTACTCAAAATGAGAAGGGAAAGGATGTTTAAGTTGAGTATATTGATAATAATATTGCAATAGCTGATAGTAACTTAAAGAGTATTGATAATGTGTTTTTTGTCATTAAGGATGCATCGTTGGACATATTTTTATTGGTTTGCTACTTATTAGTGCAAGAGTGGAGGTATCGAGCAGTAGGAGAACAACGTTGAGTGCAATATTGTGGGTATAAGTGACATTAGAATAAAAATATATGATGGTATTGTGAAGATGTTGATTGGTGTAAGACATGTTCCAAAGTTAAAGAAGAGCTTGATATGCTTGAGTGTCCTAGATTCAATTGTGTTGTCAATATACTTTCGAAAATAGAAGGTTGCTCAAGATGACTTAGTGATGATGAGAGGAATCAAGCATAGAGGCTTGAATGAACTCCAATGGGAGGCAATGGCAGATTTTGCCCTGGGAATTGGATGCATATGTTAAAGAGATGGATTGTGGCAAATGTTTTTGGGGGCATGTTGGCATGAGAAGCTTGAAGGTTTTGGGTGAGAGGAATCTATTATATAGTTATGTCACTCAGGAGCTAAATATGTGTAGGTGCTATACATTGTGCAAACAACAAAAGATGCATTTTAGTAGAATTGTTAGAAAAGCTACGATCATTGGAGAGTTGATTCGCTTGGATCTTTGCAGGTTGTCGTTTCAAGGAAGAGTGTTAGATTTATGCTTGCAGTTATGGATGACTAGTCGAGAAAGACTTAGGGTGCGCACGATAACCATTTTATTTTCGTTCAAGCAACTATTTTTTTTTGTTCAAAACTTGTTTTTGAAACAAAAACATGTTTGGTAAAATTATTTTATTTTTATATTTATGTAATAAATTTTTATTCAAGAAATAGGTTTGGAACAGAAATCAAAAGTAAATTTTTTCTTTTACTTCTCTATTTCTGAAATTAAAATGAGAAATAAAAACTCTTCTCATTATTTGTCATCTCTACTAGCTGATCATCATCCACCATCCGCCGTCCATCGATCATTATCTGCTGTTGTCTGTCGCCGTTGGTTGCCAACTGTTGTTTGCAGTCTGCCAGTCGCCGTTCGCCGTTTGTTGTTGGTCGCAATCGTCCACCTGAGAGAAAGAAATTTTTTGTTGTTATCAAACAAATTTCTATTCCGAGAATAGAAATTTTGTGTCGTTATCAAACAAATTTCTATTCCGAAAATAGAAATTTTGTGTCGTTATCAAACAAATTTCTATTCCGAAAATAGAATTTTTGTATCGTTATCAAACATGTATTTTTGCTTGAAAACTCATTCAAGAATAGAAATAGAAAAATTTATTTGTTTTCTAGGGTGTGTTTGGTAACGATTTTGTTCCCGGGAGTAGATTCTGATCATAAATGATTTTTTTTTTATTTTGTTCGAGAATTGATTCTGAGTAAAAGAATGTATTTGGTAACTGTCGACCGGCCAGACGAGGGCCAGTGACCTCACCGGAGCGTCGACTATGACCCGCCATTGCCGTCGCCAATGTCAAGCTTGAAACTTTCTCTTTTTCGTGGGTTCGTTTCCATTTATAACGGGGGTCGAAATCAGTAGCACTGAGCCGACGCGGGCTCTCGCTGAGAAGGGCTCCTCCAGAAGCCGGTGCTGTAGAACCTCTCCCACATCTCCTTCTCGAGCCTGGCCACCTGCTTGTCCACCTCCGCGTCCGCCGCAGCCGCCGCGGGGGTCTTCATCTCCGGCGCTGCCTCGTTCACCGCGAACGGGTGGATCTGGAGCTCCTTCTCCTCGCACCCGCACGTCAGCCTCCGCCCCTTGGGCGACAGCAGGCCCTTCTTGATCAGCCTCTTCCGCCGGGTCTTCCTCCACGCGCGGCGGCACAGCCCCGCGGGCACCTTGTACACCGCCAGCAGTATCAGGTTCACGATCCCGCAGGGGCAGCAGCAACACACCGCCGCCGTCCCCCCGGCCACCTCCGCGAACCGGACGCTCCCCCGGCCGCCGGAGGAGCCCGAGGAGGCGGAGGAGGAGGTCGACCTGCTCGCCCTCAGCAGCGGCTCCCGGCGGCTCACGGACGGCGGTCGCAGCACGATCTGGCGCGGCATGTCGCGGACGATCGGACTCCCCTCGCGGGGCCCGTCCTTCCTCCCCAGGACAAAAAAATCACGACGTGGGTGATCGAGATTTCGCAAAGACGATCGATGGGCAGTCACGAATCTGGCATGAAAGGAGAAAAATGCAAACTCGGAGAGCGAAAATGCGCGAACACGAGCAGCTTCTGTTTCCCCTCTTCGACTCCCCCGATCGCCTCTGCTCCAGGGGAGGCTTCAGGGGGAGCGAACGTTCATGGTGGTGGCGGCGGCGCGGCGGCGGCAGTGGCGGCGCCGCCGTCGGAGGCGGCGGAGAAGGAGAGGTTTTGAGAGATGGTGGGGGATAGAGAGAGAGAGAGAGAGAGAGAGATGCAGAGACGTTGAGAGGGGAGGAGGTGAAGAGGACGATGGTGGCGATGATGATACACCGGACGTTACCACACTGGCCCGATTGCGCAGGGCTCGGCAGATTTAGTAGGGAAGACAACGAAGAATCGCAGAGGTATATATATATATATAGAGAGAGAGAGAGAGAGAGAGAGAGAGAGAGAGAGAGCCGAATGAGCTACGAAACGGCTTGGATTTGGGAAGAGGGGCCGGCGAGAAAATGGTCGACGTTCGTTTGGGGGTATATCCCACTTTGCATTCGGTTCAAGTGGGGGTTTTGTATTGAAAAGAAAAAGAGAAAAGGTGGGGGTCTTGCTTTTGGTTTTATTCAATTTCCCTTTCTTAAGGTTAAATTTCATTGTCACCCAAAACTTTTGCACAATTCACCTTTAAAATATGCATACCCGAAACTTTTTAACCAAACCAATATAAACTGACAGACGTGAATTCCCTCGTCAACTTGCCTTTGAAGGATTAGAGGCGAGCATCGAAATGGGTTCATTAATTTTTTTTTAAATTTGAAACATACTCTATATATTTAGGAAATCTAAAATCTACTCCGTCACAGTTCCAAGGTCGGCATCGAGGTTTATTCTAGTTCCAACAGTAGTTTTAATTCACCAATGATAGTGAATCATCATCTTTAATGACTATCATTCGTTACAATTCATTAATCATAAATTATATATAGACGCACGAAAATTATGAAATATTAACGAAGTGAAAATCTCGATCGTGGATATTGTTGAAAACGAAAGCTCAGACTAGTGATTTTAGATTGCATACTTATTACTGGACGCCGTAGAATGTTGCATCATCGCAAAAAGACATAGAACAAGGAACTTTTAATTTTTATCCAACACTTCCAATCAAAATCTGGAGCATCGGTGTTTTTTTTTTTTCCAAATTCCATTGACTCTTGTAATTTGACAGCTCAAATCACATGGCAAGATAGATCTGACCCTGATGAGGAGATTAAAATAAACACCTGAACCCCTAGTGAGATGCTTATTATTCTCTCAACCCTTTTGTCCAATCCGGAATAGGGTGAGGACTAAACTAAGTGATCACAAACCAGAGAAAACCATGCTGCTTTGCGTCACGGGGCACTCTTCAACTCCCAAAGAGAACACAATGAGCGGCGGCAATTATTTTACGATCGATGAGATTTGGGAGACGAAAGTCCGACGTGTGTCGTGTCGCTGACACCAACATCATAGTCAGCGGGCAGGACGGAAAGGGGAGAAGAGGAGCGAGTCGAATAGCTTATTACAAGGGCGGCCTTACACCCATCGACGTGTGGAGAATCCAAGCGATCTCTCCCGACGATGATTATAAAATTTCGATGGAGTCGTGAGCTTTTGCTTTCGGCGAGTACGGTTGAAAGTAGTCCGACATAGACGCACTGTTTTTGATATGTAAGGACTTATTAGTAGGAGTCTACTTGGACAGCTTGTGTCTTTGGGCGAAACCAATATTTTATTTTATCTTTGTCTTTTGCCGTCATTTTGGAGGGGAAATTTTCAATTGACCCCCTTGAATTCGACCCAATTTTACTAAATGCCCCCCTAATACTTTGTTATGTCTCGAAAGACCCCAGGCGCTTGACAAATGTGAATCGATTAGCCCCTGTCGGTGAAATGCCGGTGGTAAAAGTGGCTAGTCGGGATGTATGTGCAGCTCGCGTGGACGATTTTCTGGCCAAGTAGGAGCATTTTGTGGGGAGAATTTAAAATCGAAAAACCCTAAACATGGAGAGAACGTGATTGCACTGGGATGCCGTCGTTGACCAGGAACCGTGAGGGTTTGATGTCCCTCGCTCGGCTGAAGCGAGAGCACTGCCGTTGGCTCAGATGGGAGAGGGAGAAAGAAGGAAGATGATGAAGACTCATGTGTCACGGTCCAGAGGTTTGGGGCACAATGAAACAACGAAGTGCTCGAAAGAATTGAGTGAACTTGAAAGCTTATAAGGTAGTACACTTTTTTAAATGATCTAAATGTTTTTGGGGACACTATGGGAAATGTACACAAGGGGATTCTAGATTAATCCTTGAGAGAGGCGCAAAACCAAGGAAAGAACGGGGGCCATATCCCAAATATAGGGGCGCGGGGTTTTCCTCCTGGATGAGGGGGCAGGGCGCGAACCTAGGGGATTTTAGATTATTCCTTGGGAGCAACGTGTGAAATATATATTTTTGAGCAAAAGGACGTAGAAGTGCCAAAAGTTTCATATATGCTTATTTTAGTATCATAATTTTTTGTCGACTTACTTATGTACCACATTAGAGAAAAAATGATTATTTAAGTATATTGGTGAGAGATTTCAGCCAAAATAATTAGGTGGCTTTTGTAATTTAAATTTTTATCTGGCGTGGCTTATTTATATTAAGAACACCAACCTTGCCGAGGAGGGATTTTCAACCAAGACTGCAGGTTAAACTCATCCGAAAAGGTTTAGGTAAGCGTTGATCAAAGAGATAAGGCAAGGCAACGCTTCTCCCCATATTTCACAAAAACAAGAGATCCACAACTCGGATGGATTGAATGAAAAAATAGAGGATAATAGAGAGTTTCTCGACCATGGCAAGGGAATGGTACATGGCAAGGGAATGGTCGCAATTGATGACGGAGGACGTTCGACAGTGAAGGAAGAAGCCCGAAAATCTCCCGGAGTGTCATCAAAATTTGTTTTCGTCCCCAATTTTTGTTTTTCTTCTGGTCTCTCCCTCAGGTTCTAAAGGAGAGGAGCCTGTATGGAAGAAGACTTTGGGTTTTAGGGTTTCGAATTGGGATTTCTTTCAATTTATTTTCGTCCCCACCTTTTATTTTTCTTCTTGTCTCCCCCTTAGGTTCTCGAAGAGAGGAGACTATACGGGAGAAGACCTTCGGTTGTAGGGTTCCGATTTTGGTTTTAAGATTTCGAATTTGGGATTTCTTTCAATTTGGAATTTAGGGTTTATATTTTGGGTCAAACATTGTAGACGATGTCGTTTAGGAGTCCGTACATTGATTGGGCACGTTGACGAGCCCTATTACTCAGAGAAATTAATAAAATATGATTATGTTAGATTTCTAGCAACATAATTCAGAATTGACACTTAAGTGATTTTTTTTTCTTTTTTTTAAGTGGTACTTTGGTGATTTAAAAAAAAAATTATTTGATACTAAAGTGAGTGTTGTACGATACTTTTGGTGTTTCTAATACCCTTTTTCCCATATTCTTGATTAATGTGGGTAGTTCATAGATGGGATGATAAAAGATCTACTATCATATTAAATGGAGTCTACAGTTGTAATCATAAAATTTTTTAAGGTGCTTTAAGGTTAATTTGGGAAGAGTTTTCTAAGGCCACACGAGTAAAGGAACGCTAAATCAATAGCTTGCAACAAGTGGTATTAGAGCAAAATCCCTCTAGAAGGTGGGTTATTTGAGGAAAGCCTATGTTCTATCGGGGTCCTATGAGGGTAGGGGGTGATTGTCAGGGCCAAGAAGGCTCAGACAAGGTGCGACTTCTTGTAGGCTTCTAGAATGGCAATGAGGGGGAGGGACAAAAATGAACCGACTTGCTTGTATCAATGGGCGAATCTTAAGATGAGGTTTGTTATCACGTTTCATGCAAGGAGAAAAACCTGTATTGGTCTTGCTAAGGTCATAAGAAGCCTAGTAGGCGAAATAAAGTGTGTTGAGGGAGCGCAATTGGTTCGAGATGTCATATTTGTTAGAGAGAGCACAAGTGACTAGAGATTTGCAAACAGCTTTTATTAGGGGAAAGCTAACAATGAAGTGTACTGGCTTGTTCTATTGAATGAGCATTCACAATCATATAGGTCTCAAAAGAGTGAAATATGTGGTTGTAGGGCACAAGGAAGCGATAGAGTATCTTGGGCGTCACGAAATTGTGTGGGGAAGAATGTCACGAACCAAATTCTCCTATACCCTCGTGAGCTAAAATGTGGAACATTGGCATTAGGGAGAATAGTGAGTGATGTAGAAGTGATGATATAATTGGTTTTAGGAGTAGCATCAGGGTGTTTGAATTGGGAATCCTAGAGCGAAACAAATACTATCATATAGTATTTTGAAGGTGAGGTTGGTCTTCGATGCACAAATTAGTTGGAAGTTGATATTGCTATCCCAATGATTCTATGGCAATTCGAAACCAATCGTTGTACTAAAGTGTTGTATATTTCACTTGAGAGACTGGATGCTCAAGCTTAATTGGATCTGGTATGATCCAATATGAGGATACGTTCTATCATATTGTCTTTAAGAACGATCTACAAAGGAAAGGCTCGCCTAGTGTTTTTGGTTCATCAGGCGCCACATGGGCTATCCCTTGGCCAAGAAACTATCAGCCCTTGACCCATGCTTTATGTAAGTGACGAGGGTTGGCAAAGACATTATGGCTATGTTTGGTTGAGCCTTTGGAAAATGCCAAGTTAGTTTCCCAAATATTTTAGCTTAATGTGTATTTCCTTAAATCCAGTTTAATATTGAATTATCACACCACACAATTTTCAACATACAATGTCTTATTAATTACTTTTGGTTTGGGCAAAGCTATGGAGGCGTATGACAATGCTCACTCACTGAGCAAGAAGAATGGCAGGAATAGATATTATTAGGAACATGCACCAAAAGTCTAATACCTTCATTTGGAAAGATTATCAAGAGGGAATTCAAATTTGAATTCATAAATATATCCAATTAGACTTACCTTCATTGAAAAGTTCAAGCAAATAAGTTATAAGTCAATTATGATATATTAACTATTCCAAAACCACACTAATTCTCGAGTTTTTTCTATAACAAAACTCATATGTATAACTACCTATGTAGCACGGATATGGATACGCGACACGCGGCACGACACGACACGACACGACACGCTAACATGTCATTTCTAAAAAAATAGAGAATCCCGACACGTTCCTACACATTATATATTAAATATATATATATATATATATATGTAAAAATAAATAAATAATAAAAAAGAGCATATAATTAATTTATACTAAAAATGTAATTAAACATTTGTTAATATCATTCAATGTTTTAATTTGACAGAGATTGAACGAGAAATTCAAAAATTGCAAACATGAAAGAGTAAACTTGAAGGAACATGTCCTGTTTTCTTATACTTGTTGGAGATTAGTGAGATTTCTTATAGTCCTAGATAAAGTTCAGAGTTCATGATATAGACTAGCTTGGAGCTCCTCTACAAAACAAGGTTCAAGAAAAATGAAAATCCAGGACAAGAACTCTAGAAGTATGACCAAAAGAAAAGGAAATCACTAGATTTGCCATGGAAAATGTGAGAGATAACTCAAGCCAATAACATAAACCAAAAGAGATAACTCGGAAGCGATGCTTGTGAGAGGCAAAAAGAAGCAAAAAAAAAATTAGGGAAAATTCCAAATAAGGACCCAAAATGAACTTTGTGTCAGATAAAGACCTAAAGTGGTCTCAAATAAGGATCCGGAGTGATTGAATTGATTTCAAATAAGAACCTGAGCTTGCTGGTCAGCCAAATATTCGCTTGATGTGATATTTCCGACGATCGGAGTTTGGGCAATTTTGTCCAAAACAAGTATACGGAAAATTAACAAATCTTAAAACGAAAACAAAAAAACCCTAGGTTTTCTACAATCTTCTCATTCCTTGTACCCATCATCTGCAAAGTCAAAGACCGAAGTTCTCCCATTCCTTGTACCCATCATTCGGAAATTTGAAGACCCAAATTCTCTATTGCTTGAGGCACGAATTCAAAATAAGAAGAAAATCATATGCTTTCTTTGTTTGCGGAGACCCAAATTCTCCACCGGTCGAGCAAGGCGAGGAGCGACAAGAATCGAGTCACGATGATGACCGGGCAGTGATTTGGTTGAGGACCAGCGAGGGAGCAGAAAGAAGAAAACGTAAACATCTAAATGAATAACCTAAACTTAATTAATTTATAATTTTCCTTTTTTTTTTTTTTCCAATCACAAATTTCTGACAATTGCCCCTATTTTAATCGCCGAAAAATGTTTGCCGCGAACTAAGGTCCTCAATAGAAATTAACTTGATCACTTCGGGTTCTTATTTGAAACAATGGGTCTACTTCGGGTCCTTATATGACACAAAGTTCACTTTAGGTCCTTATTTGAAAAATAAATTTCTTGAGTCCTTATTTGGAATTTTCCCAAGAAATTATAACTTTAAGTATGTGGGGGCAATGAAATGACGCCGATGGGAAGAGGGGTGTTCCATCGTCACTCACGAGAAGATCATGACTTTTAAGTGAGAAACTTGAGAGTAATAATTTTCTTCTTTCCCTTTTATTTTTGTTATTTTCATTTTTTTTCATATATTTACATTTTGACCCCTCAAGTATTGAAAATTTTTAAAATTGACCCCGTGCGTGTCGGAATCACGTGTCGGAATTTCAAACTCGCGTGTCGGAAAGAGTTGACCACATGTTGGATTTTCTGACACTCGTTGACCGCATGTCGAAACGCGTTGGAGTGTGTCGGACATGTGTCGGAGTGTCGGACATGATATGAAGGCTTCCAGAGAGTGTCGGTGCTTCTTAGATAACTACTACATCGAAGTCATAGAATAAAAAAAAAGAGTGGCTTTGAGGGATGTGTTGGGTAAGCAAAACGTAAGGTGCCGATTGACCTAGCAAGCTTTGACTCTCTCTCAAGTGTGCGAGAGTGTGTCAGGCTAGGGGTGTCAACAGTTCGGTCCGGTTTGATTTTTTTGAAAAAACCGAACCGAACCGAACTGTTAGAAAAAACTTCCAAACCAGAATACGAACCGAACCGAAATTTTCAATTCGGTTTGGTTTTTCGGTTTTTGGTTTTCAGCTTTTAGTTTTCGGTTTTTGTATATGTTTTTTTTTTTTCTTTTTTTTTTCGTTATATATATTTTTTGTTTCCAAAAATGCTTTTATCGGTTGTTGGTTCGGTTTGGTTTGGTTAACGGATAAAAACCGAATCGATATAAAAATTTCAGTTTTAAATGAGAATCGAACCAAATGAAAACTGAATCGAAAAAATCGAATTTTTCGGTTCGGTTTTTGACACCCCTATGTGAGGTGACGGTGACTGACTCGTCTATGCTTGGATCCATATCCTCATTGGTTCTAGGGCGGCATCTTCACCGCAGGCCCACTTCCCCCTCCTTCCTCTCTCTCTCTCTCTCTAGGGATTTTTCATTTTCAAATTTGAACTTTCTATGAGCTTTCGTTTTTGGACCAAAATGCCTCTACTTGGCCGGAAAATCATTCACACGCATCCCGGCTGGCCACTTTTCTCGCCGATGTGGTTAATTGATTCACGTTCGTCAAGTGGAGGGAGTCTATTGAGAGAAAATCAATTATCTGGGGCATTTTGAGGAAGTGGGCTCTTTAAAGGGGCCTAATTGAAAATTTCCCCCTTTTCTTGTGTGCCCGCAATGGAGTTGTGGGGTCGTTTAATGTGGACTGCTTTGTCATCACCGCGTTTTGATATTATAAAGTAAAAGTTTGAAGATGCCAACAAGCTTTGCTATAATTGTTTAAAGTAAAAATTTAGCTATATTTTATTTTGATTAGATTTTGTCCACTCAGCAGATGTCACGCGACAGATGAAAGGAGCACGAAATTTCTTTTTAAAAACTGAAAAGAAAGTCAGTCAAGTTTTGGATAGAATTCGATTATAAAACATGATATATGTATTATCATTTAACAAATTTCTAAGCAGCTTCCCTGAAAGTTATATCAATAAATAAATAAAAAACAGCTCGCTATTGAAAATATATAGAGAGCAAAATGAATGTCTCATCATTTAAAATCCACCCCCTTGAAAAAATCTAATCAACACAACCGACTATATATATCTTATTATTTGAAAGGAGTACATGCCTCTAAATTCAATCTATTTTCAATTTATTATTTTTAAAGATTCTAATTACATGAACTGATACATCTTTTAATTTAAGTGATCACTTGTAAACTTCGCAAATCTATTGAATTGATGGACTGCATCCTCCCACTCTTACTAGTATTTTTTATTTATTTTTTCTTTTAATTATTTTTGCTTTTCTTGTTATGTGATCGTCTTATTCTCTAAGAATCAATCAATATGACACATCTAGATTTATATGGGTGAGTACATGCAATTTCACTTGTTCATGGATAGAGGATAGAGTTTCATTGAACTTCCTTCCATGATATATCTCAATTGAGAAATCATAGGTTTATTGAAACCGATTAACCAAATCTAAAGACTAAATTAGGTGACAAATTATTGTGTTACGTATTTTGTAAACCAACCTTGATGTGCCTAGCATTTCTCTTTCTCAATTATCGTTTCATTAACCAGATATTTGTTGCATATTAATTTGTAAGATTTGTAGAAAGTATTAAATATCATGGCTAATCATTTAGAGCGACGACTACTAGGATCTAAAGCTTAATTTGCACCTCAACTAGCATGTAGATCGTCGCAGGAAAAATGCAACCCACAATTAATGTAGGTTAAGTCCAAATTTAGTCCTCTAATTTGTGCGACTTTTGCAATTGGATCCTCAAATTTCTTTTGGTGCAAATCAGGGCGTCTAACATACTTGATTCTTCCAATCAAGCCATTTTTTAATTATCACACTTAATTATGTCAATTTGCATGTTTGATGTGCCTAGGCTGATATAACAAGAAACGGGACAAAAACATGTTAAACTCCTAGAATTTAGTCCAGTAAAGAAACCAAAGGGAAAAAACAGGCACATCATTAGGTCCAAATTTAATTCAGAAAAGTAGGCACATCATTGAGGAAAAATAGCTTTTTTCTTCTTTTTTCTTTGGTTAGATTAAAATTATGAGAACTTTAGAAGTACTCTCTCTTTGCTGTTCAAAGTCAAATCAACACCCAAATATGGTACTTTAACTTTTTGACCAAAAAAAAATAAAAAAAAGAAGGCTAAAAGTCACAAAAAATCATACACTATACTCGTTGTGACATATTTATTCTAAACTTTAATCTGTAACATCAAAATCTCAAAATTTTAACTATAAGAGATATTTACTTTTTATTAACTTCTGTCAGTGAGAACGGTTAAAAATCTTTTTATGTAGACACTAGAAAGCAAACAATATTGGCATGATGCTTGGCTTAATACAAATAAAAACGATATTATTTTTCATCTTAGAACCTTAACGGGGAATAAATATATCACAAAGATATAAAATTGAGATTTTTTATGCTACATGAAAAAGTTTAGGATAAAAATGTGATGGTGGACTTTTTGTTTTTTTTTTTCTGGTCGAAGTCATGGTTGGCATAGCGTGGGGATCTTTATGTTACAAAAAAAATCTAAACAAATATGTCACAATGAACATAATTGGAGAGTTTTTGTGACTTTTTTCCAAAAAGTTATAGAACTTTAACATAAGTAGTTTTTGCAATTAAATTCTCAATTCGAGTCCTTTTTATTTTCAATTATCACACTTGATGGTATTAATTTGATTATTTACCGACGCAGCAGCGACAGTCGCAATACTAAAATCAAAATAATGGAAAGAAGGAGAAGGATGTAGTGACCAATTGGCATATAATTCTCTAGGAAAAAGGATATACTTTCGTCCGAAAGGGAGAGACGGGCATGATTGGGCGGATTGGGGGAGGTGGGGCCCGATCCGACGTGTCAACCACGGAAAAGGGCAAAACGATCACGTCACCTCGCGAGCTTGCACAAGAAAGCACGTGCGATGCCGACCCCACTGACGATGTGACGCGCGCTGCCCCGCGAGAAACGTCAAAAGCCTTTCACTGTTCCGCCACGTGTCATGTCTCGTTCGCTTTGCTCTCTCTCTCTCTTTGAGTCGGCCGACTTGCCCGCGTGAGCGCGTCCTCGTGTCAAGATAAGTCTTAAATCCATGGATTAAGAAATAAATTTAAACATAATATTAGTGTTAAATGGATCATGGATTATAAATAGGTTAGTTATACTAAGAAAATGGATTTAAACATAATATTATCGTCAAATGGATCATAATAAATGATAAATTGGTCATAAGTAGGTTTATAATTTATTTAGACTCAATTTATTTTTATAACTCTCTCTTTAGTTTCTCTTGCCTTTACTTGATCACGTTATCATTGACTCCACACTCTCATCTTAGTTTGATTATGAGTTTTAGTAAATTGAATTAAATATGAAAGTGTTTTAGCAATATGAGTTGGATTGTGTATAGAATACTAGATTTGCGTTGCATGAAAAATGGATTAAAACATGTTAAATGGGTCTATTTGAATCAAACCATTTATGACCCGATTCACTCGTTTGACAGGTCTAAATATGATAATCTAGGGGTTAGATTGAAAATGTATCAAAAGTTCAACGCCACATGAAGAAATTAAAAGTTTAGGAACGACATTACACATTCGGATAAAATTGAGAGGTCGTATTGGACAAATTAAAATATCAAAAATGAAAAATTTATAAATCATTTGTGTCATTTTCCGTATTTCTTTTCATAATTATGAGTCGAGTCGATTGACCATAGTACAAAGCAAAAGATGGTTTGAGTACACAAGGAAGAGTTTTGTAAAAGATGTTTTTAAGTTAAGTACACTCAAGGACGAGTTTGTAAACACGCAAGGACAATGATCTATCCCTCAAGGAATTGCAAAGAGATCAACATCAAGGGTTGCGATTGTGCTTGAACCACTATGTGCCCGTCACGATGCAACATCGAAAGAATGATTCCTCAGCATCTGGGTTGATTAGAGTCAATCCAACATCGACAATAATGAGTGGAAAAAAGAATGAAATTCCGCAAGAATTGATGCCTATTTCTTGAAGACCCATCAACACGGATTGCCAAAAGAGAAAAGAGAAAGGGAAGAGAAGAAGAAAAGAAACTTCTCCTCAGGAGCCGATCAAATCCGCCGCCCTCAACGCGGGGCACGGTTTGGGAATCGGGATAAAACTCCCGAGGCAGGACGGAATGTCCGATCACCCCGTCCCGCCTAGCTCAATTACCCTGTATCTAGATATGGGAAACCGGAATAATCGATGAAAATTATATGTTCTGTTCATTCACGATCTAGATTTGAGTTACTGGGTTTTATATATATTTACTAATCTTTAAGAGCAAAGAACTAGGCCCTTCGAGAGATCGTTCTTTCGTATGCACGCTTAATTCTCTCGATTATGCACTCGAGTCTTTGGATTTTCGTTCCACGCATTTAAATCTTAAACCTCGCAATTCCGATGCACCTGAGTCGTGCCGTCGGTTTTAAATGGGCTAAGGATGGGACAACTTTTCTTGGAAAAATATGTTATATGATATGAAAAATAAGAATTGTTAGAAATTTTGTTGAAAAAGATGAAGATCGACTAATTGAAGCGTGCAAGCATTATCTTTAAATATAATTATGTCCTTTGGAGTACAAAACTTGGTGTCATAGACTCTAGCGGCTATTCTCCTCAAATACAAGAGACCTTCTTCAAAGTAATATATAAATATGTTTTTGACTCCGTTTGTTTAGAGGAAAATTGATGATGTGAAAAATATATATAAAAAATGATTGTTTATATTACTTGAAATAATTAATTAATGAAAAATATTTCGTTATCAACACTAATTTATGGCTGGATAGTTTCGTGAACAATGAATTTTCTTTCGTTCATTCATTTTGTTAGTGACACAAGTAATTATTTTTAGGGAATTAAATATCTTCTCCATAAGATGTTTGAGAAATGAAATTGTCCACTTCCAAATTCAAATAAAGAGATATCCTTTGCCTTGAGGGACCCCAGCTTCAGATATACAAAACGTCCGCATCATGCATTAAATTACAATAATTATTCCAAGACGAAACTCCACTGATATAGACACTCTCGAAAATACGATCGTCACCAAAATTCACTTACTCACGTTTTTGATTCGAATGAAAAGGCGTTTAGCAAGCAAAACCAGCTGCCTAAAAACCATCGAAGCTGGCCGACTTTTCTAGATTTCCTTGTAAATCATAAATCAGGAGAATAAGGGAAAAATAAATAAATCAAAAGTTGGATTCGACTCAACCAATTTGTCGTTATCAATCAGATGTAAATGATTTACAAATTAGGTTAAAAGATGTGAAATCCACCCAACTTGCCCTCCCGTATGGGTCTGGCGAGGAAATATGGTCGGGCCATTTTACAAGATCCACGCCGACGTCTTCGTGAAAAATCATGATTTGTCATCCATCGCGTGCGATTGAATTCAACTCGGTGTGAGGTGACCCGGATAGGATAGCAATTATGATAACCGCCTCGCATGCGATAAACGTTCATTTTCAACCACATTTCCCATCTTTCCCATCCGCATCCTCTCCCTCTGATGACTTCTTCAACAGTGGCTGAACAAGTTTCGAGAGGAATAACGATTTAGATCTGTGGACGTACGTCGAATTGAAATTGGTATGTGTTTATTTAATAAGAGAAAAGATAATAACTTGGCATGCGTGATCAGCGCATTTACATATTTAATTGAGCCAATTTGGGATTCTCACTTTGGAAATTCGACTCCAATCTAAGACACGTTCGGGATAATTTACTGTAGATTGGTTCTCGCCTGGGATGTAAACTCAATATGTAGCACGAGCCGTTCTAGATTGATTCGGGTTTCGTACGCTGGCATCGGATGCCTCCTGCATCAACTGCAAAGGCAAAAGTGAAAGGCTGATATGACAAATGGATGGTCTGTCTATCCTATCAATCAATGAAATAGTATGTCGACAATTATAAGGGCGGATGTGGGCCAAGAATATGCTGAGTTGCCTCGAGGCAGTTTCGGTACAAGAGTCGACTGATGTGATCTTGCATGAGGAAGTGCTCCTGCAACCTCTTGGTGATGGCCGGGCAAGTTAGTCTCCCATATTGCAATACAATTCAGTTGCCCATGTGAGTGCTATGAAGGTACTGCAAGTGCAGCCGTGGGTTCGCTCAACTGGGCTGGCTTCCTCATGATCACAAATCTAGTGATAAAATTCGTGAATTTATCTATGAGATTGAGTGATTGTTCTACATGAAGTTATGTGAGACTAAATGCTGTGAGTTGTTTGCTGTGATTGGGATTAGGGAACATTGAGTCCTTGAGTAACTTGAACTTGACTGTAATTTTCATTGTATTACTTGATTTATAGTAGAATCTTGTAGTACTCTTATCATGGAGCAGGTCGAACCACCTGAACCTCATAAAAGGGATGTCTTATTCATTTCTTTTTTTCTATCCATTGATGTGCTTGATCACTTCTCTTCGCAAAATTGAGTATCGAAGTTAGGCTAGGTTAAGGTGAAGCGAATCTGATGCAAATGAAGAAGGAAAAGTGAAAATTGACAGATTTGGTATTTTGATTTCTAAGAAGGGATGATTTAAGATTATCGGGATTAGAGGAATCTAAACTTATCTCGTTCTAGGGAGAAGCTAAAGTCAATGAAGTAAACTGACTGGGATATGCTGGATAGATGAGCGTTAAATGTTATTTAGTTGATATTTGCTCATAATGTTGCGTTTAAAATCATAAAAGAGAAGACCACTGCGGGACTAATATGTATCGGAAACCTTTTGCAATCAACAATGTTTATTCGATGTGATGTTTATTTCATTTAAAAATGGGCGAAGGTGCATTAGTCAACAATGAATTTCATCTGATCATTAATTAGTTGAGTTCGATTGAGATTAATTTTGCCAATGAGGTAAGTGTTTTGATTTTCTTATCTTCATCGCCTAATCGTTGTAGTGCTACCACTGTTTATGGTTCTTCAGGCTCAATAATTGATTTGTTTATTATGTTTGCAATCTGATTCAAAGTAAGGACACCCGTCATAGAGAATTTAGTGAACTTGTACATGTGGTTTAGTACGTGAAAGTAGATGAGAACTAGTACTAGTGTTATTTAGAGGAGTACAACCTGAACAAAAATAGTCAATCTAAGACTGATAGTGTTGTCTATTGGAATTGTGGCAAGATGAGGCATCTTATAAGGGATTACTCAAAATGAGAAGGGAAAGGATGTTTAAGTTGAGTATATTGATAATAATATTGCAATAGCTGATAGTAACTTAAAGAGTATTGATAATGTGTTTTTTGTCATTAAGGATGCATCGTTGGACATATTTTTATTGGTTTGCTACTTATTAGTGCAAGAGTGGAGGTATCGAGTAGTAGGAGAACAATGTTGAGTGCAATATTGTGGGTATAAGTGACATTAGAATCAAAATATATGATGGTATTGTGAAGATGTTGATTGGTGTAAGACATGTTCCAAAGTTTAAAGAAGAGCTCGATATGCTTGAGTGTCCTAGATTCAATTGTGTTGTCAATATACTTTCGAAAATAGAAGGTTGCTCAAGATGACTTAGTGATGATGAGAGGAATCAAGCATAGAGGCTTGAATGAACTCCAATGGAGGCAATGGCAGATTTTGCCCTGGGAATTGGATGCATATGTTAAAGAGATGGATTGTGGCAAATGTTTTTGGGGGCATGTTGGCATGAGAAGCTTGAAGGTTTTGGGTGAGAGGAATCTATTATATAGTTACGTGACTAAGGAGCTAAATATGTGTAGGTGCTATACATTGTGCAAACAACAAAAGATGCATTTTAGTACAATTGTTAGAAAAGCTATGATCATTGGAGAGTTGATTCGCTTGGATCTTTGTAGGTTGTCGTTTCAAGGAAAAGTGTTAGATTTATGCTTGCAGTTATGGATGACTAGTCGAGAAAGACTTAGGGTGCGCACGATAACCATTATATTTCTGTTCAAGAACTATTTTTCTGTTCCAAACTTGTTTTTGAAACAAAAATATGTTTGGTAAAATTATTTTATTTTTATATTTATGGAATAAATTTTTATTCAAGAAATAGGTTTAGAATAGAAATCAAAAGTAATTTTTTTTTTACTTCTCTATTTCTGGAATTAAAATGAGAAATAAAAATTCTTCTCATTATTTGTCATCTCTACTAGTAGATCATCATCCACCATCCACCGTCCATCGATCATTATCTGTCGTTGTCTATCGCTGTCGGTTGCCAACTGTTGTTTGCAGTCTGCCAGTCGCCATTCGCCGTTTGTTGTTGGTCGCAATTGTCTGCCCGAGAGGAAGAAATTTTTGTCGTTATCAAATAAATTTATTATGAGAATATAAATTTTGTGTCGTTATCAAACATGTATTTTCTTGAAAACACATTCAAGAATAGAAATAGAAAAATTTATTTGTCTTCTAAGGTGTGTTTGGTAACGATTCTATTTCGAAGTATATTCGATTAGAAATGATTTTTTTTTTTTTATTCTCGTTCTCGAGGCGATTTCGAGTAAAAGAACATGTTTGTGCTTGTCCAAAATTTTAGATTCTAGAATAGAATTGCATTTGGTACCGTGCTCATTGATTCTGTTTCAAATCAATTTCTTTTTAATTTTAAATAAATTTTTTACTTTTTTTTTTTTTTTCTTTTTTTTTTCCTTTTTCTCCTATTCTTCTTCTTCTTCTTCTTCTTGTGGCCGGTCGTCGGTCCGGTGATCGGCCGGAGCAGGGCTGGCGACCTCACAGGAGCGTCGCTGGCCCTCGGTGAGGCCGGCCCTTGTCGGCCGAGCCTCGCCGGCCAGCCGGGCGAGGCTTGCCTAGCCACGGCAAGCTCGCCGGACCTCGCCACGGGCCGGGCGAGCCTTCGGTGAGCTCGCCGGGCGGCGGACGGCAACCGGCGGCGAGCGGTGGCGGCGGGCGGCGGGCGGGCGGTGGTGGACGGCGATCGCAGGATGGTGGAAGGAAGAATAAGACTTGATTCTTTTTTTGATTCTCAAACCGAGAATCATATTTTTTATTCTCAATTCTTGTCCAAACCGATTCCGGGAAGAAATTTGTTCTCGGAATCAATTTTGACAAAAAATTTTACCAAACGCAATTACTGTTCCCAAATTAATTTTGGGAACAAAAAAATCAGAATCAGGCACTATTTAGATGGTTACCAAATAGTACCCTAGAAATCAATTTCTGACTAGAATGATTATTATTCGCGCTCTTAGTTGTTTACTTGGCACAAGATTGATGTTGTTGTCAAGATTAAACAACTGAAAGTTTTGATAAAACAGAGAATGTCAAGAAGATTATATATGAAGTTCTACTCAAAATCGTTAATGGATGTTGGACGGAGGAGGCACAACAAGAAGTAGCACTGGTACTAGTGAATTACAATTGGTTGTAGAGTTGATTAAAAAAAAAACAACAACAACACTAGAAACAACCTATAAAATGCTCTCTAATGCTGCATGGTTAAGAGATCCATTACACATAGAAAACTTTCCACGCGGATGTTTTATCGTGTCCAAAAGAAATGTCAATCTTTCACATCTACATCATGTTTCCATGAAAGTCTTTACACATTGCACTGTGAACATATTAGTACACGCATTAATGCAGCTGAGAGTTATTCGGATGCCAATGAGAGTAAGTGCGGGCTGGGTTGAAGATCTCCATTCAACCGGCGAATGCGTCAAATGCGGGAAAATTATCATATTAGGTAGATAGAATATGATTTTCAGCATATAAATAATATGAGTCGAAATGTATACTATGACGCATCTTAAATTTTGAGACCCATGTTCTCCCTTAAGTCTCATCATGGAAACCCATGACCCACACGTATTTAAATTCTCTATTCCTTTGTTTTCCAATTCAATTTACATGTTTCACATCTTGATATTTTCTGACTTTATTTTGATCTTAAATGCACATACCATCATCTAATGAGAGGAGCACGGATTAAAAGACAATGTGAATAGATGAGATCCACCGCTTATTTTGAAAAAAACCATTTTTATGCTTTGTCAATTTCTTGACATTAACTCCTTTCCAATCTCTAAACCTTCCAACGTCCCATAAAAAAGTCTAAACCATTCAATGCTTTTCCATAGCGATATTGGTCATTAGTATTCATTTGAAAGCCTACCCCTTTCTTGAGTCATGGAAAAATTACCTCTATAGCTTGCCACCTATTTTATCTTAAACTAAAATTTAAGTTCATTTTTTTCATAGTGACACGCAATTATTAAACTGATGATAGTTATAAAATTGACAAAAAAAAAAGTTTCCCATCACTATTTAAATAAATTTTCACTAACGATTGCATCTATATTCATATATCAAACCTAAACCTAAGTGATTTAAGAAATATAGATAGATGGAAAAATAAATCATCTTACCTTATAGTGATGGCCCGCTCATTGAACGCGGTCCGACTTGCATTCTCTGACCCACCCAAGTGGCAAAAGCTAACCAACAGTCAATGTCAACTCGGTATCGACATCACTTAGTTCCCAAAATTCAGTTCCTTGCACTGCATAAAAAGGAACCATTTTTACTAAATATTTATTGCAGAGTTGAGAGAGAGAGAGAGAGAGAGAGAGAGATAAGGAATGGCATGACATTGAGATATTTATTAATTTGGTAAGAAAGTAAAAAGCAACTACTAGAATTAATGGTCCACCGAGATATAGGTACTTGTCGGATTCCACTTAAAGCACCCCTTCTTTTTTGTTCCTTTTCGGTTAGTTACTCAGGATACAGGATTTGGTTTCCAATTTCAGTGGAGGTCTACCGATTTAGAAATCAGGATTTACGAAGTTGCAGCAGATCTACTGTTTTGCTTTACTGGGTTGTAGTTGTAATAGCAGCAGTGAATCACCCACTGGACACTTCAATTTTCGTTGTGGGATGCTAAGTGTCAACTTTGTCAATATTCACTTGACCCCCACCTCTCAGATCTCAAGCGGAGCAGACGAACCCATTAAGCTTTCGATTTCGATTTCAACTTGTTTGATTCTTTTGACATTAACCTAAGGTCATTTTGGGTATTGACTCATAATATAGAACCATTGATGGAATGGAAGTAGTCTACTGATGAGGTAGTAATCCAACATTTGCAAGAAACAGAGATTGGACATGCAAGTTTCTCCAGATACATTTTTTGCGGGTAGACATACAAGTTTCTCTTTCATCATTTCTCAAAGATGGGAAAGATGAAATTGGCTGACCATCATCCACACTAAAGACCAAAAATTGGCATCTGCTAAGAGAAATTCTTGAGTAGCAACATATAACAGGTCGAGCTTGTGAACAAAACACATCCAGAGTAAGAAGGTGCCACTTCGCACATCTCGCCATTCAAACAAATGAAAAGCTTCTGTAATAGATTCCCTCCCTTGTAGTGGCGGCCATCCACATCGTTATTGTGTGAAGAGGAAAAAGTTGCAACATCGTCTCTCTTTGAATAACAAAATGGAAAGAGACAGCACGAATACAAACACCAAACCACAAGCCATTGTCTTTAGGCTTTCCCCACTAATTAGTTCACAATACCCAATTACTGCATTGCATAACACTCGTTGTTTTGTTTATATTACCTATACCTTCAGTTCCAAATGTGAGCGAAAGAGAAACTTTGAAGCAACATTTAAGAGTTCTGCTGCAAGGATTACCCAATGAAGCCCTAGTTCTTTCAAGAACTAATTTACTTAGAACACAACAAAACATTTCTTACTCTCTCTTGTGCCAGTAATCAGTATCCAGAAGTACTGGCTAGAGATCATTACCAGATGCAGACAAAGCGGTTCCAGGCCATGGCCCTTCAGTAGACATACTCTTGGTGATATTCTCACCAACTGCCTGATGTTCGTCACCTCTAAAATGCTTCCTCATGGCCTCAATTTTCTCCTCAGTCATGATAGCGTCCGCAGAGTCCTGCATTGGAACAGCAACCTTGCCTTCAAGCATGCTAACCACAGATGACATTGGCGGCCTGAGTGCTGGAGTCATATTAGTACACATCAAAGCCACCTTTATCAATGCCAGCGCCTCCTCTTTGTCAAAGTGAGAACCAAGCCTCGGATCAACTAGTTCTATCAAATTTCCTCTCTCCTTTAGAAAGTGTGCCTAGATACAGAAATGTGAAGTGAAGGTGTTTCCCTTTCAAGCTTTAGGTATTGATCAGGTGCAAAATATGCTCTAAATACTGAAACAGGAAGAAGTATATTATCTCCCTTGATAATTACGCGGCAAATGCAGTTGATAAGCACCTGCTAGATTTAGGGTATAAATGGATAAAAAGAATCGAATGAGTCAATACAGATCAAACATGATTTTTTTTACTGATTTTAAATAAAAGATACTAGACTACAACATCACTTACTAATGGTTAACCGGTTGCCAAGAAATCACCTACACCGCTTTAAAATCGCCAGCTATTGTCGAGTTTTATCAGCACGAATTATTTGTCAGTGTCATTACATGAAACGGTAGACTCGTCTTTCAATGTTCTTGATTATGCAACTCAGGCGACAATCAGATTTAACAAGGACTAATAATGATTGTTTGCTCTAATGATTGCGTACTCAAAGCAAAACAAAATCTAACTTTAAGGACTCGATTATATGGATGTGAAAAAAGTTATACCTCAATCGAAAGTATATGGATATTCTAATCAAGACATGGTCTTGAAAAAATTTTAATTTAATTAATTGCCAAAATTAAATAGTAGTCGAAGGACTTGTTTGGCACTAATAAAACTACATGGAGTATGAATGTCAAGCATAAAAACATATAGACTAAAACTGAACTTTCGAGATCCACCCTAAATTATGGGGAGAAGTACACTATCAGTGCCATAAGTTGTGTAAGGCACTCACTTTGGTGCCAAAAGTTTCTGTCGGATCACTTAAGTGCCAAATCGGAGGAAAAACGATCACTTTGGTGCCACCAGCGAGAAATTCCGACCAAAATGATTACGTGGCTTTTATATTTTTAAAAAAAAATCGATAAACCCTTTAAACGACGTCGTTTTCCGTCGTACTTAAGAAAATGACGTCGTTTTGCCGGCATATGTGGATGGCTTAGGAAAAACGACACCGCATAGCTCATTTGGGATTGAAATTAGGGTTTTTTTTTGTTCATCCTCACCGACCTAGCTTGCTCAACCACCGTTGCTCGGCCACTGTGCTCGGCCACCGTTGCTCGGCCACCGTCGCTCGGCCACCGTCGCTCGGCCAAGAAGTGATGGGAAAATAGGAGGCGAGGGCGGAGGAGGAGGAGGAAGAAGGAGGGTCGAAGGTGCAGAGAGAGAGAAGACGAGGAGTGCGAGGGAAACAAGGAGGGCACAGATGGAGATGGTGGATTGGGCTCGCTCGAGGTGGCTGGTGCTTGGTGTTGTTCTTCGGGGAAGAAGACGACGCCGCCATGGCTTCTCTCTCTCTCTCTCTCTCTCTCTCTCTCTCTCTCTCTCTCTCGATTTGGGAATTTAGGGTTTCGACTTGGGGGTTAAGACGCCAAACAACGTTGTTTGGTGGTTTACATGTCGACTGTACTCTCCGGTGAGCCACATCAGCATAAAAATTAATAAAAAACTGTCATGTTGGATTTCCGGCCAACAGGATCGGCGTTGGCACCGAAATGATCGTTTTTCAAAATTTTTGGCACTTAAGTAATCCGACGGAAACTTTTGGCACCAAAGCGAGCGTCGTACACAACTTATGGCACTGATAGTGTACTTCTCCCCTAAATTATGGGGTCAACTTCCCCAAATCTCAAGGAATAGAATTTTCTTCATTCCAAAAAGAAAATTAAAAATACACACACACACACACACACACACACACACACACACACACACACACACGAAAATTCAGAGTAGACCAACATGATAAGAAGAATCGGATTAATTTGAAATAACAAATTGCACTTAACAACATGACAATTCGTTAAGCAAGTTTCAATAGCTGTTAACTGTGAAACTCCTGTGCAGCCATTGAAAGTGCATGTGAGGATTTAAATACAGATATGATCATAATTGAAATGATAGAGTTGATTACCCAATTGAGTAGATTAAAGAATTCCTCAGTTTTTTTGGAGGTAGTGTTGCTCCGGCCACTAACAACTTCTAAGGTAACAATGCCAAAACTATAGATGTCGGCTTTGTCAGTGAGGTAACCATGCATTGCGTACTCTGGTGCCATATATCCACTGCACAACAAGGAAAGAGCTTGTGTTTGCAACAAGGTAATTGCCTTAAATAGCACATACTTAATATTCCTAAAATTCAAAAGAAAGAGTCATTCCTAAATGTGACGCTATGGTCTAAAGAGTAGAGAAAAAAAACAAATGCATCCTTATATATTCTAATATCATTTACCGAGAATATTTTAGGAAACAAAAGGCCATTGTTGTTCTTTATAAAAAAAAATTTGGTTTAAAATATAAGTATCATTTATAAGATGATGTACATGAGCTTAAGGGTATTTCCCAGCATTACAAAGATATCTAAGAATGTGCAAAAATGGAGTGAGGGAATCTCCATATAGTACCCAATATCACGTTTATTTGGGAAGGCCTAAAGTTTTTGTGATGTGAAGCTCGCCCTGTAACAAGTTTACAAATTTTAGCCACGATGATGGGGACATCATTTGACTTGTTTTGGAAATGTCTATAGTTATGTTTATAGTTCTTTTTGTTGAATTAACGTTAGAGTTAGTAGAATGAACTTACAATTTTATCTTTTCCCTAATTAATCACATTCCTTTCACAAACAAGTTGACTTTTCACACGCATTAATGCAAACGTCTAAAACATGTGAACATGCTTATCTATGTTTTTCCATGTGCATAAAATAGAAACATGGGCGAATTTGCTATAATACTAAGTTATATTCAAATTAACAATTATATAAGTCAATATCAGAGTATCAATACTAAGTTAGAGTATGACACAATTTACATTTTTTTCCTAATTAATGTGAAGAGTGGTGGGACAGTCATAAAGCTTTGTGGTTAAGTTGAATTTGTTGAGCACCATGCTTTGGGATGATGTGAATCCACCACAAAGCTCCATTCAACTCACTTTTCTTAAATCAGAATATATGTTTCTATTCCATGCTTTTATGTTGTCAATGGCTCCCTACTTTTTTGGTTAAGGGAACAAAAAAGCAAGAAACTTACTAAGTTCCAGCAATCTTGGTGCTAATATGTGTTTTGTCCTCCTCGTCAAGCTTTGCTAAACCAAAATCTGATATTTTAGGGTTGAGATCCTTATCTAGTAAAACATTAGTAGCCTTAATGTCTCTATGCACAATCTTCAGCCTTGACTCTTCATGAAGATATGCCAATCCCCTGGCAATACCCACACATATCTTGTGTCTTGTCCACCAATCCAACTTTAACTGAAATTCTTCAGGACCTTCAATTGTATCAGAAGACATCAAAGCTACTTTAGTGCCATGTCATTAACTGAAGTCAATGAAGCACAATGTGATATCAAATTACCAAATAAAGCGCGAGCAAGATTGTTATTTTCCATGTACTCGTAAACCAGCAAAAGTTGATTTCCTTCAATGCAGCATCCATAGAGTTTCACAAGATGTGGATGTTGAAGAGAAGAAATCGTCCCAATCTCTCAGAACTCATTATTTCCTTGTTGTGATTTGGATGAAAGCTGCTTCACCGCTATAGTGGTGCCATCGATTTAAAACCCTGCAATTCAACTTTGGCATCAGATCTATGTTGTGAAAATTGAGTTACATTGAATGCTGCTTTCTATATATCTTCTCTCTTGGGAATTGGGGGAATTTGGTAAGCCAAAATTTTCAGCATACCTTGTATACAGAACCAAAACCACCTTCTCCTATCTTATTGGCAGTGTCAAAATTGTTTGTGGCAACTTTAATCTGTCGCAAGGTAAATAAACCAATTTGCAATGCTAGACCCTTCAAATCTGCAACACGTTTTGGAACTTCTATGAATTTGGAAAAGTCAACGGTTAAAGTATGTAATCCACTATCTAACAAAGACGTATCAATTCCTTCTCAATATTCCAGAAAAACTTTTTGTGACTTTTGGTCTGAGTAAGTTCAGTACAGAAAAGCTTAGCATCCTGAAAATTATTTTCTAGGAAAGTCTGGCATCGGTTGGCAGTATGTATTTTTTAAAAGTAAAAGGACATTGTCCCCGGGGTATTTAATAGTGAAGGAAAATAAAAATCGTACAGAGAACCCCCTTGGAAATGTAGGGTATGGTTTGTATGTTTTAATTTCTCATACACATGAAGCTCCGGCAGCTATTTTTGGTGTCTTGAAACGTAGACTTTGTATGTATACACACACACACACACACATCTGAGAAACAATCTACCATCTCTCCCTATAACTATCTATTCCTTCATTTTTTGGATTTCTAAATAAAAATTTAGTTCGTTAAGCAAACCAAATGGTGCTATGACACTTTAGCCTAATAATAATCTTTGGCTTTTTGCGTTGAATCAAATTCCCTATGGAATACACAAATGTCATGCATCAACAGTTTTACAGGAACTGTAAATCTAGATGGAGCATTAATGATGCATTGTCGTTACACTTTCCCCCACCAGGAAAGTAAGAAGAAGAAGAAGAAGAAGTGTCATGTGCCAACAGTTTGACAGGACAACTGTGTGATTTAGCTGAAATATAAATGAAGCAATGTGACTATCCTCCCTCTCCACTAGAATAAGGAAGGGGAAAATGTATTGACAAATACAGTGCATAACATTCTCATATTTCTTGACAAATACACATGGACTAAATAGCGGAGATTCCAGGTAAGCAACTACCTTGTGCCATTTTATCTTTACGTCCAAGGCATCCTCTCCACCAAAGGATAACCAGGATAAGGAAAACTACAAAAACTATCCTCTCCACCAAAGGATAACCGGTCAAGGCATCCTCTCCACCAAAGGCAGCATCCTCTCCAAAATCCCAAGGCATCCTCTCCACCAAAGGATAACCGGGATAAGGAAAACTACCAAAGCTGCAGCAGCCAGAATCCCGGCCAGCTTTGTGCCGGCAAATATGCTGGCCGGGGGATCAAAGTCTGCAATGAAGAAAGAACAAACAAATATTTAACCAAAACTATTTAGTTAAATGGGGTAGACGTAAATGCAGAAAAATATCTGTAGCTTCTCGTTGAACACAGAAAGAAATTGATGGAGAACACAATAATTGAGAATTAAGAGGACATAAAACCGCCCAGTACTCCACGAAACTATCGAGATAAATGAGCACGGAAGATATCATCTATGGAACATGTAATACAAAATACAAAGGGAAAAAAAAAAAAAAAAAAAAAAATCTACTCTTCATTCTCAAGGCATCTTGTATGATACAGGCATAGTGGTCATAATCCATAGCGGAAAAGTGAACAAGGCTATCATTTCATAGTCGAATGGATGGATTAAAGATACATAGAGAAAACACGCTCAGATAGAAAGAACACAAAGCAACCTATAACCAATTTTCGACTCTAAGAGAATAATAATAGACCCTGGTTAGCTATTATGCGTAATTGACTTGATCTATAGTGACATATGCCAATGGCCTGAATCCAACAGTAGGCATTTGCAACCAAGCCAAGTAACTTGAATAGCCTATTGATGACTTCGGTGCAAGAAAAATATGGGTATTCTTTTCAACATGAATATGAGTAACTTTCTCAACGAGAGAAGCACCAAGTGAAACATGGAAGCATCCATCTGCGTACCGGGGGTAGACGGAGATAGCGAGATATAAGAGGACCATAGACTCCTCCGTCGGGTATAGAGTGGTTCCTTTCCCAGCCCAATAGAAGCGTATCTCGAGTGCCCTTGGTCACATTGGCAGCAAAATTTCTCATGACCTCCTTTCCAACTCCCACCGCTTCAATCTCAATGTTGAAATCTTTCCACACCAAATTTCCCCGAAATAATATTTCATCGATTCAAGTTGAGTGTCTCCACACTGAACAAGGTAAAAATTTTAGTCTCCATAGAATGTACAAATTGTGAAAAAATCATGATTTGCAAGTACAAGATATTTGGATAAACTTCCCAACCTTAACATATTGAATGCATTATGTGCTTTATATATTAGAACCAGCACTCCATAATGCTCCGAGTTTACCTGTATATAAATATTAAAAGCTCTCCTTCCAAGGCTTTGATAACTTTTGTTGCTTGTGAACATTATCTCCATAAAATGAAGGGTTACATTGTAGGGCCCATCCATCGAGACAAAAACCATAATAAGTTAGAGAGATGGCGAACGTCGTGCTTCCATGTAAAGTTGGGCATTATTCATGGACAGTGTGGATGTGTTTTTAACTTTATAGCTAGCTGCGCGATATTGTCATCGGTGAAGTAACTAGTGCTACTTGTAGGCCCGGTAATCACTCTGAAGAAACTTGAAGGTGTAGCCTCCCGTGAGTCATCTTCGTATGTGGTGCCCCTCACTTTGCTTTGCTCCCACCGCAATTTATGAAGAGGTTATACCGACTGGATGGAGTAAAGAAGCAGCCACGTAGAAAATTCAGTTTCTTCTATTTGTTAATATGGAGTGGACTTTCCAGACACACTAAATAAGCTAGCATTCACTCATTGGAAAATTACATAGAAACTCCCAAGTTATGAGCAACCCATTATTTCATGCGGGTAGCTTTTGAAATTATTAGGGTAATTATGCATCAACCATCAAAGATTGACACAATAGCCAAGAGGAGAGTTGACAAGGAGATAAATTTGATGAGAAATTACACAGAGAGTAAGATGCAATATTAGAATATGATGATAATGATAGGATATGTCAGAATAATTTAAATATAAATCATGCAGTCATCTAATAGTTTAAGCTTTTAAAACAGTTGGCTGTGATCTTATAAAATCTCATATGGCATCAGAGATGGATTTCACAAGTTCAAATCTTTTGAAGCCTCATTTGCCTCCCTAATTAAATATGTCCACACTTCATCTAATAGTTTAAACTTTTAGAACAGTTAGCTGTGGTTCCACAAAATTTCATAAGATATATAGCACGTGAATTTACTTTTTATACAATAATGACTCTGCAGCATATTAACTTACTTTTTGCACAATGTTGACTCTGCAAACATGAGACAAGTCCACTTGTGGCAGAACATGAGGTTCTGAGCAAGTCAGCAAAGATTTTACTGTTATAATCATCATCATTCTTAATGAAGTTCAGTGCTAAGTACATAAACAATAAAAATGCGGGTCCTTGGAAATCCAAGTCTCGTTGAAAAGTTAATCGCAAACATACGCATTCTCAACCTCGGAGCTTGCGAACAAGTTGCTGTAGAGAAAAGACAAAATCAACATTCAGCAGAGAAATGGAAATATTATACACAAACGGATATAAGTTACTCAATAAGTGCACATTTGGGGGAGCCACGGACTGCGAAGGAAGTAGGACATACACAGATCCTTCATGACATTCGAGCCTCCAGCGGTGAAGTTGTTGTATGATAAATCACTACACAGAGAAACAGTCAACCATTTCCAAAATCTCATCAATTTGAAGAATACACTGAAAGTCATTCCATCAAATGATTTTTATTTTTTTCAATAATTCATCAAATGATTAGTATGTACAAAAATGCAGACAAGTTGCAAAAAATGGACAGGTAAGGCAAGATGAAAGGCGAAAACATCACAAGATGATGAAATTGATATTTTATTTCTACTGAAAATATCTTATCTTAGAATATGAAAAGAAGAAAGACTAACTAAAGTAAACGGAGACTTTAAAACTATTTATAGTGTATAAAAACATTTTTTTTAGTCCTCGAAAATATCTTATCTTAGAATATGAAAAGGAGAAAGACTCATGACTTTAAAACTATTTCTAAGGCAAAGAGGCTTTAATAGAAGCTGTGATTCCACCTACTACTACGTCGCGTCTTCTAATAAGAAATTATCCAGACCACATTTATTTGTTTAAACTACCTCACAAGAGCTTCATTCCTACACCCATAAGATAATATCAACTTCTCCTAAGTACACTCATTTTGGTTGTAGAGTTTCTCAAATACACAAACCCATAAAAACATTGTTATCAGCAAGAAATAGCCCAAGCAACTAATCATATACTACAGGTGATATGTTAGACAAACTTTCAAAGAGGATTAATAGGAGGTAAAACTTTTTCCAAACATAACTTTAATCATTCCAATAGGTCTGAAAATGATCTCCAGCTGGGAATGGTTTTTTGTATAGGGGAAAATGGAGCTAACTAGGCACTTCAAGAAAATACAATTTATATTCTTTCATGCATATCATACGGTTCAGCCTCTTTTGTTACATACATCCATCCAATTAACAAGATCCCAATGAGGAGAAAGGTACTTATGATGTTTCCATTTATCTCCAAAGGCTACTAACCATAAAGATGCAATATGTGAATGCATAATTGCTTGGTACAGAGCAACATTAGCCAGATACAGCTAGAAGCAAATTTATGATTAAACAAGATATTTTCTTCAGGCAGCGAAGCTTACACATTTTTTCCTTTTGCCGGGATCCAATCAGGAACTGCTCCAGTCAATTGGTTTCCAGTTAGATACCTAAACAAGATTATTTCAATGAGTCAGCTCCTCATGTACTTTATACACTCTAACTGAAAATTATTTAAGACTTATACCTCAAAAATGCATTATTTAGCAGATTATTAGCATTTGTTTATTAGTGGTGTAGAAAAAAATCAGTTTAAGTCATGATAACAATATAGAGCTTTCAGCTGGAGATGAAAGATTAAGGAAATCAATGATAGAGGAAAACCTTGATCCCTGCAAAACTTGGAGCACCTGGAGAAAGATTACCATAACAGTAGTACACAAAGCTGGACTAGTGAAGGGTACCTCCAAATTAGCTTATCAACTATTTCCTTGTGATAATGTTTTTTTCCTTTTAAGACATAAAATAAATAATTAAGGAAGACGTGCCATCGTCAAGCTTCAATCGTTGGGCAGAAAGATGAAAACCAATGTTAAACAGTCCAAGAAGCTTAGGACTACAGTTTCTCATCATTCTCAAAACTAGGGATAAGATACCAAGGTCCTCCACAGACCTTCTAAATAGCACTTAAGAGCTGCACTCACCAAACTTCTAGAGCCATTGTTGTGGAAAGAACCAAGTAGAGAGCCTAAGGACTTTTGCTATATTTAATCTCCTATACATCATAAAATAGGCACACAAGACATGCATTGAGTACAGAAACATACAACTGTCAAACGCTAAAGTATCACTGATCCATTTAACTCTTCCAGCATAAACAAGTAACTTTTTGAAACTTGTGAATCATGCGAAGAAATTATCAAAAGGGCTGCTCTTTACGCAACAGAATATCAACGATCTACGCTTGCTCCATGACTAAAGTCCCACCAAAATAATTACATGACAATAATCATAAATTCTTAACACAATTCATTACAAAATTTGGATGGTGAAGTAATAAGCATTCACGACCTCAGGACTTTGAGAGTTAAAAAATGAATATGTTATCATGGTCTAAGTTCTAGTGATAGCTCAACTACTTTATGGTAAAAGTTTCTTGTAGCTTGACCACTAGAACAACTTGAGACTTTAGATTCTTCTACAAAATACAAGAAGAAGCCTAAGTTCAGCATCGAAGTACTTACATATATTCTACTTTTTCCAGGCTTCTGTAGGATCTAGGGATTTTGCCACTCAGTTTGTTGAAGCTGAGGTCTCTGCAAAGCAAGTTTATGTGAATATATATTGACAAGATACTTTTAACTGACTCCTTTAGGACACTCTTTGAGCATACTTCAGACGATTGTACAAGCACAGACAACATCAATGAACATACAAAGTCCAGTTCAGATGTTTAGACATATAGGTCAACTGTCTAGTGCTTAAGCTTTCTACTAGACATTCATTTCCAGAGGCATTCATTGCCTAAATCCAACTTTCAAGTTGGTCACATGCTATAAGTATACAAAACTGCTGTAAATCAAATTTACAAAATGGAAATTTCAATTTATATAACTAGAAAATCTATTTGGGCACTAAATTGAGTGCATCCTGAGGAATGCACCATATTATAGTTCAGATTGGGAGATTTCACTAATCTAATAGGACCGAAACTAAAGCTAATCATAATTTGTTGAAAACATCTCCTTCACAATATATTATTTATGAATAAAGGGATGCCGACTCAATACTAGGGTGCTTAGAAAAGGAAATATCAGCTTCGGTGAATAAAAAAATAAAGAATAAAATGAGGATTTCAAAAAACGGGAAAGGGAATAGAGTATGTGATAAGCCACAGCAGAACCACAGAAATTTGGTCATTCAAGAATGTCAGAAAAACAAAAATTAAATCTCCATTTGTTTTTGTGGAAAATGTAACGTTTTAGAAAAGATTTTCCATGAAGTTATTTTTTAGGAAAATGAAAATATTCCGGTGCTTGACTGAAATCCTGAAAATACCTGGAAAATATTTCCGTTGTTTAGTATGGAAAATTTAATTTGATTTTCTAGGAAAAAATTGCCAAAAAATTCGAATTTTTTAATTTATTTTTTAATCCTTTTCTTTTAACTTCTTCCTCAGCCGGTTGTCAGCTATGGCGACGGGCCACGGGATAAAAAAAGTATTTTTATAAGAACAAACATTTCATTAACTAAGGATCCGAACTTGAGCACCAAGGACTTACACACGGCCTTCATGGACTCAACCTAAGTGCTGGGGAGTAGAGCTTGAGTGTCAAGGGCCCAAGCATTGCTTTTATGTACTCGGGGTCAGGTATTAGGGCATGGGGCCTAGGCACCAGGGCTTCGGGCCCAGCCTCGATGGACTAGGCCCGGGCGTTGAAGACCTAGTCCTGAACATTGAGGACCAAGAACCAGGCGTTGGGGTTCCCGTGTCCAAGCAAAGAGTTGCGGGTTCAAGCACCGATACCAACTCATAGTTTGGAAAATGTTTTCTGACTTTTTCAAAAAGGAAATCATTTCCTAAATTTAAACATAGATCTTTCATTGACTTGGAAAACATTTTCCATTAACTCATTTTCCTAAACAAACCAAACGCCGGAAAATCAGGAAAATATTTTTCGCGAAACAAACAAAGCCATGACAGAATGGCAAAATATTGCTGTTAAAAGTAGCGTTTATTAAATCTTACAGAGATGACCACATGAACAAGAAGAATTGACTTGTATAGAGATGCATTTGAAGCCATGCTCTCGTTTGAACTATGAATGTTATGTCTGACAAGTGTACAACAGTCAAGCATAAAACTCCAGCTAGATATTGTAGGGCTGAGATTCGAGAATGTAAACCACCGGAAGGAAAGTTTCCAGACAATCAACCACTAGAAGCCTCCATTTTGCATTAATGCTCTTAAGAAGTTAAGATAACGTATCAAAGCAAAAGTAAATTAGACGAAATGGGAAACCACAACCAAGGTAAGAATTCTTGTGGTTTCTATTCCTGGGAAAGTGAAAACAAAGAGAATGTTAGAATATTTAAATAACAAACCACGCTTTCATCTACTAGCTTGAGTTTTTAGAATAGTTGACAATAGTTCCACAAATTCTCACAGAGATAAAAAGCCCATATACTTTTGCGCGAAACTGTATATTCTACAGCAGAGGCCACAATCACCAAGAATTTAAATGCCACATCATTCACAATTAAGCAATATCAACAGAAAATATCAAAACACCATTGAAGTCAGTAAGGGACCTTCAAGCCATCTTAAATGGGTTCTTTAACTACAACCAATAGTCAACCAAAAACTAGTAGAAATTTCACTTTTTAAGGGTAAAATTATTTATTCTGCCTAGAATAGCCAAAGGGAAAAGCCGCTTTCTACTCACAATATATTTAGATTTGTCATATTTGCTAGATAACCAGGTAGCTCTCCCATGAGATTGCAGCTCCTCAGAATCCGGTAAGAAAATAACACAGATATTGTCACATTGCTAAGACGATTTGGCTCTTTTGCATAAAGTAAACTATCTATGAAGGAGCATCGATCTCACAGTGTTTCAATATCTATACTGTTAAGTTGTGGAACACGAGACTCGGGTCCATCGAGGTCACTTATTCTCCTGCATATCAAAATCAAATAGGAGCTTTATTTGATTGATAACATCTTAAAAAAAGAGATCAGATCGAAATGCCAAAACTCCATGCGACAAGTCGTTCAATCGCTCCAAAAGTGTGATCCCAGAGGGAATCGGCCCTTGCAATCCACTTCCTTGAATAACCCGATGATACAATTCATAGATGGAATTGTCTTGGGGTATATCTATAGAGACCGACTTAAAAGGGGAAGAAGCATTAAGCCTTACAGTGTTCTGAGATTTGTCAAGTTCTGAATAAAATCAGGTATCTTTCCCGTGAACTGATTATCACCAAGTCGCCTACAGTGCATTAAACAACATGATTCATATGAAGCAGAAAGAATAGAAATGGCTAAATATTAGCTGAGTTTGTGGATACTGGAAACTAACAGGTCATCCAATTCCCTGAAGTTAACAAATGTTTGAGGTAGCTCCCCCGTGAAATTATTTGACGTAAGCAACCTGAAACAAGAAAAACCCATGACAACACATTGGTTAATAGAACCTGAATGCTGTATCTCTCAACAGATCACTCTAATGGATAAAATTCCCTCGCCAGATACAAAATCATCAGCGAATAAAAACTCGATGCCTAACACAGCAATTTGCATCAAGAGACTCACAATCCATATAACTCGGACAAGTTCTCGAGCTCTGGAGGAAGAGGTCCAGAAAGCCAATTGCTTTCGATGTATCTGAGCGGAATATGAAAGTTAAAATCTTGAAACATCAATCAAATTTAAAACAGCGAAGAGGCCAAAGGCGAGCGTCGGGATGAGTGGTCACTCACAATCGCTGAAGTGAGGATATGTTCCCCAACTCCTTCGGGATTGGACCAGTCAATCGGTTTCCGGTTACAGAACTGCACCCACATCATCGCGTTTCCCCCAATCAAACAATAGAACATACACTAGAGAGAGAGAGAGAGAGAGAGAGAGAGAGAGCATACATGTAGCCCAACTTCGTAAAGCCCCATTCTTTAGGAATTGTGCCGTTCAGGTAGTTGCGGGTGACATCACTGTTTATAGAGAGAGAGGATGACGAAGAAGATCGAAAATGGAGAAAGGGGAAATGGAGAAAGAGAGTGCTTACAAGAATAGGAGCCGAGGCAATCTAAACAGTCGACGCGGAAGGGTGCCGGCAAGAGATTGCTCCTTAAGAACTCTGTTTTCGCAACGACGCGAAGGCTTTATTCTAGCTTTACTTAAAAACTAGGCATCAAAATGATGTTACAAAATGGCTTTATTACATCATATGTATACATAAATCTCAATTGATTCTAAATGAAAAAATTCTTCAAAAATTGCCTAAAAAAAGAAGGTTTTGTTTAAAGCAAATGAATATATAGCTTATGTGAAAAGCACGCATCACTCAAAGTACAGTCCTACCATGCATTAGTATGAATAACATATGTGATAAGGAGAGGATAGTATTAAAATTCTGAAACTACCCTTACGATTAAAGTTAGAGGGAATATAACTCTCATCACTTTGATATTTAACCATGATCTTTGAGTTTGACATTCCCATTAATCACTAAAAATATGATTTATATAATTAAATGCATATAATATGTGATTGCATTGATTGAACTTATAAAAATTTGTATAATCATACCGCGAACAATTAATATTATGCTCATAATTACTTCATGAGTAATTTTACTATGATAAGTGATTACATATTGTTGCAACATTTCCACCAAAAAATCGGCTAATGTTTTTATTTATTTATTTATGAAATACTAATATTGTGCAAAGAGATTCAATTCGGTAGCCAGTCAACTCTATAAAGAGAGAAGATTGGTGTGCAATTGCGTGATTAATATTAAAGTCTAGCAAGGAATCCACGATGGTATAATTCTGAAATTGAGGGAGAAAGAGACATTCTGCGGACGTGGGAAATGGTGTTGTTGTGGGCGTCGGTGAAATTCTTGCAGGTGACGGCGTTTTTAGTTTCACCAAGTACTTTGTTGTCACCCCATCCACCCTCTACACCGCATGGATCGACGTTGAAATCCCAATCCGATTTCCCTAACATCTTTGCTATTTCTTTCAACGCATCCACTACAAGAGAAAAGAGCCGATAAGTCAAAAGGAACAACAATCTATCATGCAAAACAAGCACAAAGAATGTTAGATTCGCGTGTGCTTGAGGTTGAATATATGTATGAAAAACAAGCACCAAAAAAAAAAAAAAAAAAAAAACTTGGTGTACGTTGGAGTCCAAAAGGTAAAGGAACAATACGATGAAAACGATAAAAGATCGATGGGTTTATTTTTTTTTTCACCTTCCTCTTGGGGCAGAAGAGTGGCGGCAGCAGCTAAGTTAGTGATGCTGAGAAGGATGAGCATAGAGAAGAGATATCGAGCTGAGAAGAGAATCGTCATCATTTCAATCTCGAGCTCAACACACACATAGAGAGAGAGATCTCCCGTTCTTTAATCGGAGTTTAAACAAAACTTGGCTTAAACAAGGGAGCAAGAGAGAGATAATTGTTAAGTGAACGATCTAACTTCATGCATTTATGTACGAAAAGGGGAGAATGGATAAAGACTTTTTGCTCTTGTCTATTTGACGACCTCAAGTCTTCCTTGAACATATGAATATTCATCCAAAATTGAGTGAGTTTTGGTTCAACTTTTCTTGCATAATAACTTTCTTGGACCACAAATTTACCTTTAAGAGAGAGAGAGAGAGAGAGAGAGAGAGAGAGAGAGAGAGAGAGTTTTGGTTCAACTTTTCTTGTATAATAACTTTCTTGGACCATAGATTTACCTTTAATCTAGAGAGAGAGAGAGAGAGAGAGAGAGAGAGAGAGAGAGAGTGTGTGAGTGTGTGTGTGTGTGTGTGTGACATACCAAATCGATGGGTTTATTTTTTTGGTGTACGTTGGAGTCCAAAAGGTAAAGGAACAATACGATGAAAGCGATAAAAGATCGATGGGTTTATTTTTTTTCACCTTCCTTTTGGGGCAGAAGAGTGGCGGCAGCAGCTAAGTTAGTGATGCTGAGAAGGATGAGCATAGAGAAGAGATATCGAGCTGAGAAGAGAATCGTCATCATTTCAGTCTCGAGCTCAACACACACATAGAGAGAGAGAGATCTCCCGTTCTTTAATCGGAGTTTAAACAAAACTTGGCTTAAACAAGGGAGCAAGAGAGAGATAATTGTTAAGTGAGCGATCTAACTTCATGCATTTATGTACGAAAAAGGGAGAATGGATAAAGACTTTTTGCTCTTGTCTATTTGACGACCTCAAGTCTTCCTTGAACATATGAATATTCATACAAAATTGAGTGAGTTTTGGTTCAACTTTTCTTGCATAATAACTTTCTTGGACCACAAATTTACCTTTAATCTAGAGAGAGAGAGAGAGAGAGAGAGAGAGAGAGTTTTGGTTCAACTTTTCTTGCATAATAACTTTCTTGGACCATAGATTTACCTTTAATCTAGAGAGAGAGAGAGAGAGAGAGAGAGAGAGAGAGAGAGAGAGAGAGAGAGACATCCCAGATTTTTCATTTCTGTTTTCTCGAATAAATCGGGCATTTCATGACGCTCGCCTTTATAGTTTTTTACCGAAGTTGATCGGCTCTCGAGATAACTAGACTATTTGGGGAAGTCATTAAGAATTTTAAGGCAAATAGACTTAAGAATTTGATCAGGAATCGGCTGTTCAACCGTGCTCATCTGCCGAGATCATTACGGCATAAATATAAATCGACTTGAGATCAGAGATAGGTTAGTTCAATTGAGATGCGTGGCTAATCATGGGTGACACCATTAAATTGGAAAATTCTCATCGACCGGCACTAATTTGATTTTTCTATTGTTTTGGTACCCTGTGTCCGTATTTGAATTCTCAAGATTTTCATGACAACCGAGAGTCGCTAATGTGTCGAGTGGGTTCATTGTGGCTCGAAGAAAATCGACCACGAGTCAATTGCACTAAATTTTTTTGAAAGTTATTCGGTAGCCTAGGTCACGCTAAAAACACGCTAAATGGAAATTAACTGTGAATTCAAGTTCGATTTCAAAAATTGAAAGTCTTGTCATGTCACGATCTATTTTATGAACATCGACTCATCCTCCGAATAATTTTCAGAGATTAGAGATTTTACGGAAAATTGATTCGGACGTCGTGGGAAAATAACGGAAACTCGAATGGGCCAAAGTGAAAGAATTTTGACTTCCAAGCTGAACCTTTGGGTGTTGAGGATTTGCAGAAAATTGTATGGGATTTTTTTCAACGAAATCGGACCTCGATTTGGAGAGAATTGCGAAGAAATTGAAGTCCAAGCTTGGTGAAATTCGGAGCTGGATTTTGGGCAGCAACTTTAGGCTTCAAATTGGATTTAATGGTGGATTTATCTTCAAGAAAGAAATTGGGGACAAAAAGGATATGTATGTGGGTTTTTGGGGGACCAATTCATAATGATTATTGGGCAATTGCTTGACTTTTGCTCCTTCTTATTCAACTTGCCGTGCACGCTTGGCCGGCCTCCTTCTTCTTCTTGCAATTCATCCCCCAACGGAAGACCTGCTGCCTCTGCTCTTCTTTCTTATCTCCGAATCATCGAAGCCCCAAGTTAGCGCCATCTTCATTTTCCCATGCCACTAACGCCCCATCCCCCACGTTCTCTCCCTTACGCCCGTTTTTCCTCTGCCGTGCGTTTTCCTCCACGACTGATAGCCCACGTTCCAGTCAACTGTGCCTCTCCTCCAATAGCATGCATCCACGAAGCCACCGAGTCAACCTTGCGTTTCCCCAGCTGGTCGGTTGACCGCACGCGTTCACGAGCAGGTTCATCTTCGCTGCTCCAGCTTCTTCACAGCTCAACCTCCCCAAACCCCTTGTGTCTTCAATTGCCGCAACCAACGTCCAGCTCCTTCAGCTCATGTCTTGTTCGGTCAACGCCAGCAACGCTGGTCGAAGCAGCCCAGCTCCGCGCCCACGTGATCCACCAAAATTCAGCCCACAAGCCAGTAGTAGTTTGGCCCAGCAATTTCTTTTGTTGCTCGGCCCAATTTGCAAAGATCAGCCCACACTTTGAAGCCCAGCAAGTTCAGCCCAAGAATTCAGCAAGCCCATCCTCGGCCCATTTCCAGTTCACTTGAGGCCCACGCAGTCAAGCCCAGTTCTAAGCCCAAGCCCGAGATCAAGCCCAGCGTTTACTGTGGGCTTGCGAGGCTTGTAGGCCCGGCCCGAGTATCCATCGCGCCATTGTTGCGGTGATCCGGCCTTCTCATTTAATCAGGTGAGTTTTACTCACTAATCTCTACTTAGTAGACTAATGATGCTTAGGGGTTGATTAGATTTAATTAAGTGCAATTAGGTGGATAGATTAGATTAGAATAATTAAATTAGGGATTTACCTATGCATGTTAGGTAAATGGTTAGTGTCTTAGCAGTAGATATCTTCTCATTATTTATTGAGCAGTCTCGGTAATTTTCCGAGCTTATTATTAGGCGTGCCTAAATTGGATTTATTGTAATTATTTAATAATTTTCGAAAATTTTAAATTAATTAATTATTTTCCGAAAATTAAGCTGGGATAGCCAATAACCGGAATTTTATGCTGAGTATGATGGTGTAATTAGTTTATTTATTTGAGCATTGAATTGTGCTTTGAATTGAATTAATTATAATTTTAGGATTTTATTCCTAAATTAATTAATTTTGGTAATTAATGGGAAAATTACCGGGTGTCGGTTTACAGCGTCAAAAATATGTTTTGGGCTGTTAAAATTGGTGGGATGTTCAAAAAGTAAAATCATTATATTTTGGCTAAGGTCGGCCGTGTACCCACAAACGTGTATTTTTATCAAGCATGATAACAAGAGTAAATTGATTGTGTTTTCAGAACAAAAATACTATAGTGGCTCGATGATTCGTATGTCATCTGGAGAATGGACGTTATACTATTATAGCTCGATGACTCTCATGTCATCTTGAGAATGAATTGTTTGTATACCGGCTCGGTGACTCTATACGTCATCTTGGAGATAGGACAATATGATTTGACAGCTCGATGACTCTCATGTCATCTTGAGAAAGAATTGTTTGTATATTGGCTCGGTGACTCTGTACATCATCTTGGAGATTTGACGGTATGATTTGATAGCTTGATGACTTTCATGTCATCTTGAGAATGAATTGTTTGTATACCGGCTCGATGATTCTATATGTCATCTTGGAGATAGGACGGTATGACCCAACGGTGTGTTATAACGGCGCGATGACTCTATATGTCGTCTTGGAGATAGAATGTTATGCACATGTATGTTATAACGGCTCGATGACTCTATATGTCATCTCGGAGATAGAATGTTATGCATACCCGCTCAATGGCTCTATATGTCATCTGGAGATAGGATAATATATTAGCTCGGTAACTCGATAGGTTATCTTGGAAAATGAATAGTATATTATAGTGGCTCGGTAACTCGACTGGTTATCTGGGAGATTGTACAATATTGAATTGAGATGACCGGGGAATGGTCCTTATAATCGACTAGGTCAATTGGTTGATGTTTCAATCTGTTGTGGTTAATAGGGTGCCTATTCAAAATGTGCTAGATTGCAGGTGGAATTTGAGGCCAAGGTAAGTCCTCTAACCTGTGATGTGCATAGGAAGCCCTTATGGCATATTGGTTTCCTAATCTGGTCTTAGGGGTAGAACTTGCTGAGACGTTGTCTCACTGGTTATTATATAATTATTTCAGGTCCTTAGGTGGTGTTGGTGAAGGACCAGAGGCCCCGGAGTTAGAAGGTGAAGCCCGAATAATCGGCGTCCTTGTCTGACTAGTGAGTCATATTCTATTTTGGTGAAAGTTGATTCCTTTTTGTGGGCTTCATTGTATAAACCTGTGTGTTTATAAAAAGGTCTCTTGTGAAAAATTAATCCTACTTTCCTATCCCATTGTTTTATTGTATGGGGATTTATTTATATGCTTCCGCATGCGTATTAAAATGAAAGGGTTGGCGATGCGTCCTGGGACGTCACTATTATATCGACCAGGTGAGGGATGGGCACGTGTTCGAGGATCGGGGCATGACAGAGAGAGAGAGTTTTGTTTCAACTTTTCTTGCGTAATAACTTTCTTGGACCACAGATTTACCTTTAATCGAGAGAGAGAGAGAGAGAGAGAGAGAGAGATGTGATTGTTAGAGTGGTCTTCACGAAAAAGAGAGAACAGACAAAGACTCTTTGCTCTTGTATGTTTAGATGTGAGAATGATGTGTGAGAGAGAGAGACGACCCCAAGTCTTCCTTGATTGTAGGGATATCCATCTAGAATTGAGCTGTTAAGCTTTTGTCCATCTAGATCGTTGAGATCGAGCCTCGCCCAACGTCGGCGGAGCCTCGGCCTCGCCGGATTTGGTGAGACTCGAGCTCGCGGCGGCGTCGGGCGGGGCCTCGGCCTCGCCGGATAGGCGAGATCAAGTCCCGCCCGACGCCGGCGAGCTCGATCTTGCCTGTGGCCGATCGCCGCCATCGTTGTGGCGGCAGTAGGTCGAAGAAGAAGAAAAAGAAAAGAGAAAAGAGAAAATGAAAAAAAAAATTATTAAAAATTAAAAATTATATTTTAAAAATTTAAAATTTGGATTTTTTTAAAAAATATTTTAAAAAGAATTATAAAAATTTCCATTAAATTTGTATTGCATAAAAAATTGTTAAAAATTTTGTATTGCATAAAAATGTTTTAACAATATTTTTTTTTTTATAAAAAATCATAAAAATAAGCTTTTTTAGGTTTAGTTAAAAAAATTTCATGTTACATTTTTTAGTTATTTAATGGTATGCTCACTTCAAATAAGAGAAGCATGTGCATGGTCTAATTCTTTATAAATTTTCAATTTATAGGTTTTTTTAACTTGTTGTTTTTGTTTTATTTACTGTTTTTAATTTAAGTTGAAGTTTTAATCCAATTAGCATTAGTAGAGGTGGGTTTTCCTAGAATATTAATAGGTTTTAGCAATACTGGTCGGGTCGGGTATGGGTTGGGTATGGGTCGGGTCGGGTTGGGTATGGGTCACTTGATTTACACCATATGAATATGGATCAAAACGGGTTAAATGAGTCAAATATGAGTCGACCCATTTTCGACCTAACCCAAACCCAACTCGACCCACCCATTTGACGGGTCTAGACAATAGTCTTTTTCATTGCTCTAATTTTGGCAGTCGGCACCAAAATTTTGGTTGTCAACTTAAAGTTAAGTTATATTGAAAATTATGGATTAATTTTTAGCCTCTAAAAAAAAATTCCATTAAATTACAAAGCAAAGCACAAGTCAACGCCAGGGAGGAGGAGAAGGGACCGCCGGGGTAGCCTAAGGACTGGCCAGCGTGCGAGAGACTGGAGGGTGAAGGGTCTCCGCCGATTGGACTCTTCCGCAGGTTGAGAGCCTATAAAAGGAGGCCTTTGGATGCTGACCAGGGAGTTCGAGAGGTTTAGGACAAAAGGAAAAAAAAAACAAAGAGAGAGAAAAGAGAGGAAAAAAGGTCCGCGGTGAGAAATCGAGCGAGTGTCCTCCGGCGACAGGCACACTCGAAACTCGGCTGACAACCTACCGATGTCAGCCTTCTTCTTGAGTTGAAGCCACGGTAGGTCTTGGTTCGAATCTTGTTTGTTCTTCTTTCGAGTACATTGCATCGAGTTCCCAGGGATTCTGGCTCGGGGGCATGTGAGGCGACCGGACATTGTCCGATCTATTGAGCTCACCCTCATTCGCCACCCCTAAGCCGGTTAGGGAGCACCACCGACGGCCCCTTTTTTTCCCTTATCGTTTTGATTTTGTGGCTTGATTCGGGCTCGTCGGACCGGGCTACCGTTGTCAGTAAGTCCATGAGCGTTCCCTGGTCGCTTTAGGTTTGTGGGATATGGGCTTGTTTTAATGTGGAGAGTTTGAGTGCGATTCGGCATTGATAATGGTGCGCTTAGTTTGGCTTGTTGAGTTTGGGTTTAATGTGGTTGAGTGGGCTTGGATTTTGTCCTAGTTGTGGCTGAATTGCGCTTCAATTGTTGAGCCCATATCTTTCTTTAGGCTTTTATTCAGAGCCTGACCCGAAGGCCCACAGTAGTCCACATCCTGACCAGTCTCTAAGGCCCTACCCGAATACGCATCTTTGGAATAAAATATTATTATTATTTAAAATATTTTTAAAATTAAAAATTAAAAAATTTCTATTTTTTTTTTAATATTTTAAGTTAGGATAAAGCTTAATAATTAGTTTTTGAGTAGTTGTCTCTTAAAATATGTGAAAATCCTTGATAAATAGATTGTGCTTTATCGATTGTTATTTGCATATTTCCATTATTTCGATTGTGCGCTTTTTATAATCTATTTCCCTAGCCTAGTTAAGAATACATTTCTTGGACTCATGAATGCTGCATGAGTACTTTATTTTGGTGATTGAACAAGAATAAGTACTAAAAGGGCATTAGTTGGCTAATTAGTGTAATTAATTTCCGATTTTAGATTATCTGGTTCAAAGTAAGTAACCCTCCCAGTACTTTACTTGGGATCTAATCGATCCACCTTAAATTGATTAGTGTCATAATTTGTATGTTAAAAACTCAAAACATAAGTTGTGAATTAGTATGAGCTTTGAGAGAGTTCGAGCTAGATTTGAACTTAACAATCCATTAGCCAAATTCTTAGTGGTCCATCTGAGGATAGGTCGCAACAATTTTGCTATGACCATATCGCAGATTTAGGTTATTATACAATTTATCGATGGTGGATTCCAAATTCCATTATTCTTAGAAACTTCATTAGCTCATTCGGGGTTATGGCTGTGGTGACCCAACAATGTGGAGGCCAATGAAATACCCTTCAAGCCCTACGAATCGGTTAAGTTCAAATCTTTGGACCTAGACCCAATATTATTTGCACGCTATTGGTGATATCATATATGTTAAATATAAATAATGGAAAAAAAATTGTCCTATTAAAGTGGTTACAAAGCAAAAAATATCATATATGTCGAGTTGGAATCTAATTTAGATAGACGAAATAATAATATCTTAGGATTTTTTAGGACAACAATTGAATTGTACGATCGTGGAAACTGAAATATTTGGCAGCATAGTCTATCCCATTCATTAATAGGTGCTTGTAAATTAGCATATCTAAGTCTCTGTTGATGTTGACAAGTGTTTCACCCATTCAACATGGAATTATTCGAAATAAATTTGATCGAATTTGGATTCGGAGCGTGAGGGTTTTGTACTTTGACTTGCTTTGGCCTAACATGGCCTCTTTTTTCTCCGTTCCATGTTATAAATCTAGACACCAACTGCAGAAAAATCACGGCACATAAAACAGAAGTTTAGACTCAGACCAAATACTAAAGGTTCCATGGGTGAGGTCGTGCACAAGACTTAGGCAAAACGTCATCTTCTATGCATGTTTAATCAGATTAATGTCGAGTCATGGAGGGTTATTTTAATATTGTCAACCAACGCAATTATATTGGACCCACAATTAGGAGAGCTTTGAAAATTCCAAGTTAACTTTAAATGATGAATTCTAAGCATGTAATTTCATCATTTACTATCAACCCCTGAACTTCGAGTGTGCGAACATCCCACGATGGTCGATTAAAATGCAACTTCTTAGAACGCGTCGCCGACCCATTCTTTTATCTTTCGGTTAAATGCATGTGGAAGCACTTAATATAAACAACACCCAATCAAACAACAAACAACAAACAACAAACAACAATGATAGTAAAAACACAACCAACATTCCCAAAATAGCACTTTTATTTATAAATTGTTAACTCTATGAAGTTTAATAATTACAAGCCTTTTTATGATCACTTCCTACCGACCATCTCGAAAATCGGTAGGGTCAGGGTTAACTTAAACTTCACTAATGGTGAGGCCAACTGAAAGTGACACCAGGCATGTCCACGTCTTGATTCATCAAAACCCCAAATTGCACGTGACGATTCTCCATACTATAGACCTGAAAATATTTAACAATAATGGGGTGAGATATAAATCTTAATGAGTCAACTCCTAAACCTCGATTAGGAAGTTGATTTCCCTTAGAGGCAACCTAAACACACAAAAGCATACGAACTTACAATCTGTGAACGTAATATTATTTACCCTCAACAACGAATCCCTTGGGTTGAGACTTATAGATTGTCTCCTAAAGCTCGTCATGCAGAAAAGTGTTCTTGACATCAAGTTGCTTAAGTTCTAGATTCATAAAGGGCTACTAATGCGAGTAGCACACGAATAAAACTATGTTTTACAACTAGAGAGAACACTTCATTAAAGTCAATCCCCTTCTTTTGACTAAAAATCCTTTGCTACCAAATGTGCCTTGAATCTCTCATCATCACTCCCGGAATTCCCTCTTTCATCTTCAATCCCAGAGCTTCATGTTGTCATTTAGCCCTCCCTACAACCAAACTCTAAGGTTGTTCAATTTCTTCTACTTCGTCTTTGATAGAATTTGAGTCTTGTTTCTCCTTGTCACTTTCTAACTAAATAGGAACGTCTTCAAATGTTTTCCAAGAATGCTCAACATGAAACTCCACCTATTTTCCAACATTCTCCTTCTAGATACCCATAGGCTGTAGATTTAGTAACAACTTTCCTCTTTCCAAGTATGGAATTTTCATCAAAAGTAACATCTCTACTAATTATAAACTTTGATGACTGAGGGACAGAACACCATAATATCCTTTAACTCCGACTATCTAAACGACGAAAATACAATTCTTGGCCCTAGGTCCAAGCCTACCCTCTTTTACATTATAATAAGCGAGACATCAAAATTTTTTTAAATCAGAATAATGAGAAGGGTTACTTGATCATATGTCATTAGGAATCTTACATTCAATTGTGATTGAAGAAGAATGATTAACCAAATAATATGTCGTGTTCATGGCTTCAGCTCAGAAATCTTTCCAAAGTCTAATATTAGAGAGTATACACTTAGCTCTTTCTAAAAATATCCGATTCATGCGCTCCATTACCTCATTTTGTTGAGGTTGTGTACCCGACTGTTCAATATTGAATAATCCCTGAGTCTTCACAGCATTTGTTGAAATCACCTCCGAAAAACTCAAGACATTGTCCATTCTAAGATGCCTTATCTTTTTCCCAATTTGATTTTCTATCAATAGCTTCCACTTATTGAATGTATCAAAAATGTTACTTTTACACTTCAAGAAATAAACCCAAACTTTCCAAGAAAAATAATCAATAAATGTCAGAAGATAAACGGCACCACCTTTAGATATTACTTGTGCTGGTTCCACAAATCGGAGTGAATATAGTCAACTGTGCCCTTCGTCAAGTGCACGCCAGTATTGAAACTAAGTCTGTGTTCCTTCTCAAAAACATAATGTTTGCAAAAGTCAAGTGAGACAGTATAATCTTGACAAAATAAACCATATTTGCTCAATATAGTAATTTCTCTTTTGCTCGGTGGCTTAATCGCATATGTCACGACATTAATTTTTCAAAATATGAAGAGGATGACATATTTAAAGAACCCACAATGGTACTTCCCTACAAAACATGAAGATTTTTCTTTATGTTGTCTCTCATCACAATCAAGGAGCCTTTGAAATTTTCAAAACTCCACATTCACCTACGTACATGCACCTAATGAAATCTAAATTGCTTAATGCAATAAGGTTTTTCTTCAAATCTGAGATGTACCTAACGTTTGTCAAAGTTCTTATTACATTGTCATAACATTTAATATGCACTGTACAATCCTGCAAACTGCATTTTTGCCTATCAAAACTGAACTACCACTGACTTTCTCATATGTGTGGAACCATTCTCTATATGGACACATGTGGTATGAACATGTTGAATCCAAAATCCATTTGTCATCGACATGATAATCTGAAGACAAAATAGTAAGAACATTGTCTACATTAGCTTATTTGTTATTTTTCACTAGACTAGCTAAATCAGAACTCTCCATCGACTTCTTCCCCCTTAGCTTTGAGCACTTGACACTTACTTTTATAGTGTCCGAATATGTGACAATACTAACATTTCACCTTACTCTTATCTTTGCATAATCTAGACTTCGGACACCCTTTCCTATTACTATGTCTATCACGATGATTTGACTTTTCCTTGACAACTAAGGGCCCGTTTGGTTCGGCTTTGGGGGAATGTTCTTGGGGAAATGCAAAGGCCTTTAGCCTAAAGGGGTTTGGTGAAATGCAAATACTGTTTGGTAAACTAAAATTGAAAAGATGCTTTGAGATGCAACTTGGGGAAAATGCTGTTTGGTAAACACATACATTTGGAAAGTCTTTTCATGTGCTAATTTTAAAATTTTGCAACTTTAATTTGTTAAAAATCAAAATTAAAAATCAATGACCTTAACTTTTATATATTTTTTTCAAGTTGAGAGTAATGTATAAAAGACATATTAATAAAATTTTAAATTAAAAAATCACATCAAACTCAATTAAACATAGAGTAATTTCATTACAATAAACATAACAACACATGTCCAAAAGAAAGAGATAAGTTATCGTTAAATATTACAAACGTCCTTAACTATTTATCAAGTCTAAATATTACAAACGTCCTTAACTATTTATTAAATCCATAGCTATTTCATCACGTAAACGTGCCATGTCAGGGAATGCATGATCATTTGAAGCACTTGTCCCATCATTTACAGCATCATGGTCGACGGAATATCCATACTCGGGATCCAAATCTGCTGTTTCAAAATCCGTATCAGTTACGGCATTTTTTCTTATAAAATTGTGCAAAGCCATTGTAGCTATGACAATTTGCACTTGCTTTTCATAAGGATAACTTGGCATGGTAGTTAAAATCTTCCACTTCATTTTTAATACGCCAAAGGCTCGTTCAATTGCTGAGCGAAGTGAGGAATGTGCACGGTTGAACACTTCTCGATGACCCGTAGGTGTAGGACCTTGTCGAAATTCTGGCAAATGATATCTAACTTCTCTATATGGCCCCAAATAACCCATGAGATTTGGATATCCAGCATCTACTAAATAATATTTACCTACACAAATGTCATATAAATTTAATTAACATATGCCACGTAAATATATATATATATATATATATAGATGTACGTAAACCATTAATTAACCAACTTTGGAGGTGGATGGGGAAATTGTGCATCACGTCTTCCAATGGCATTATAGAAGACACGAGTATCATGAGCTTGTCCCTCCCAACCGGCACAAACGTAAATAAATTCCATATTAAAATTACATATGGCCAACACATTTTGAGTAGTCTTTCCTTTTCGACCAATAAAGCGAATTTGATCATACACCGGTACCATTGCTGGGATATGTGTACCATCCATAGCTCCAATACAATCCTAAAACAAATAATGCAAATATTATATGATTTAAATTTAGTTTTTCGTTTTTATTGTACAATCGTAACTTACCTTAAAATATGGATAAAATCGTCGATCTTTCTTAATCTTCTCTGGAACTTCCCGAAATTGTCGATCAATTGGTTGGATCAAATCTTTTCCCATATTGCATACTTTATTTAAAACTAAACTAAAGTGCCTACTTATGGTTTCCCCAGAGCGTTGAAAACGTTCTTGTGCTACCCTGTTACCTATACCATGTCCCAACATATAAAAAAACATTCTAACCATTTCTACAACATTAGTATTCCTAGATCCTTTAAGGCCATAGCGTGTTACTAAGTCACGTGTTAAATTATTAAATACATCCCTATGCATTCTAAACATATTATAGCATCTTATTGGATTAGTATCTTCGGCCATCAACTCTCTTATCCATGCATGACCTATATATGATGAGGTCATAGAAGGTTGTTTGCAAAGATACGTTGCTTGATAAGCAATTGCAGCATTAGCAATTGAAAGCAAATCCAGGAATTCATCCGCCTTGTTCACGATTTTCCTTTTCTTGAGAATGATCCATAATTGCCTAACGTAACAAAATATAGAGTTAGAATAAGAAAAACAATGAATAATCTTGACAATCCATTAAGAAAAAAAATAGTATCGATCAACATATATATGCAAACTCAACCACATAAAGAGAACCCCAATTAGAAACAATTCTCACATTAAAAACATTAATATAAATTAGGTCCATACATAATTTAAATAGAGTTCGCATATAAAAATAAAATAGCATACTCAAGAATTCAAATAAGAAGCTATGACAACATCTTAGTTATGATTAAGTTCTTCCATCTCAAGCTTGAGATACTTCACCCTCAGGGCATCGGTATTCAAGCTCATGAAGACCTGCCTATTGTCTATCTTTTCCTTAAAATGTTTGATTGCAAAAAAGTACAACTTTTCATCTTGCACAATCTCCGGGATGGCATCCAACATAGATATGAGGTCCTTGTAAGGACCGAATCCATCATTTGCTCGAGATGCAACAGCATCAGCACTCCTACTTTCAACGGCGGAACAAAGCCTATTAATTTGGCTTCCAAGTAATTGTGTCGGGCTCAAATTCTTGTCTTTCTTTCCTCGAGTTTGCCTCGTTGAAGTCTCCGCTACTCTTTTATGAGCCCGAGTTTGAACTAATTCATCAATATTTTGACCCACATGACATTCCAAATTCTCATCAGTAGATCCTACGCCATCATCAATATTGGGTTGTGTGGCATCAACATTCTCATCAACACATAAACCTTGTGCAGGATTCCAAGTGATTCCTCCAGTAGCAACCGTATCCCTGAACATCCTATCTAGCAACACTTCAAGATCAGGAGGTATGCCTTTCGTCCTAAAAGCCTTAACCTTAGGATTGGCCTGTTATAAAAAGCATTTGAGTAAGTTGTATATAATTGAAAATGAGAACTTAACGGAAAAGTAAAAGAACCGATGATAAACACCTGGATTTTACTCTTCCACCATTCATCACTCGCATCGATGGTTTTCTTCCTTGGATCCCATCCTAGTCCTGTTTCACTATAAACCAATGTCCTCCATCTTTTCCATTCTTCCTTAAGATTATCCCACTTACTCTTCATTTGAAATTTATCGTACTTTTTGCCCCTCAACTCCTCGAACTTATTAATTATGATAGTCCATCAATCTCTCTTGTTGGTTGCAGGACGATTACCCTTATCGATTTGTTCAACACACAGCTTACAATAGGTTTCCACATCTTTGGCAGTCCAATATGCCTTTTCCTTGGTTGAACTCGCCATCTTCCAATAATATGAGCATGAACATATTTGAGAGATATATAATAAAGAAAAATTCAGCAATTGAATTAAATCAAGTCAAGGTGAACTAGTAAAGCACAAGTGATATTTTGTATTAGGTATCGGCCCAAAAAACAAGAAAAAAAACCAACAACATATATCGATTGCACCTTGAAAACTTTTCCTTCAGCAGGTCCTAAACAATCATAAAATGTGTTTTCCTTCAGCAGGTTTCATTGGCAGAAAAAATACAAGTAAAATAGTAAAGTAGGTTTGAACTTCAAACTGAAATGGCATCTTGAGAAAGCATGTTACAGGGTATCGTCAATAACATATTTCGCTGAACTAGTTGCTCTGAGCTCTTATTTTCTTTATCTATGGTGGGTTTTGTGGTTGCACTTCTGACCATCTTTCTCTTTCTTTTGAAGATAGCATCCCTCTTGTTTTTCTTTAAGTCTTCTTCTTCTTTATCCTTTTTCTTAACTGCAGTTTAATATTTTTTCATGTATATTTGTTGTTGTAGCTATTGAAACTTAAATTTTTTATTTGCTCAGATTCCTGAAGAAGAGAAGGACCTTGGGCCGCATGATCGCTTGATTCATGTTTACCTCTTCATGAAGGAAACTGCTCAAAATCAGTTGGTATCAAATATTCAATTACAAAGTTTTTTGGTCAAGTTTAAGTTTTGTTCCCTTTCTTTTTTTTTTTTTCTCTTCTAATTTGGTAAGAATGTTAACCAGGTGTCTTTTTGTTTTCTTTCCCCTTCTTAATGTGTGCTTTGATCAACTAGTGCAAAACTTTGGGGAACCCTTTTTGCTAGTCATCCATGAAGGCGAAACATTAGCTGAAGTGAAAATGCGCATACAAAAGAAACTGCAAGTTCCAGATGATGCATTCTCCAAGGTCTCCACTTTTCTCTATTCCTTCTCTATTACCATTGTTGTGGTAGAGGTTCCTATAGGATATATAGTGTTTATGCATACCTAGTGCTGAAACAAAATGCGAAATGCGCATACAAAAGAAAATTTGCATTTCTTTTATCAAAGCAACGCATCTAGACACGATCAAGAGATGCATGAAGTTCTACCCATTTGCTTGAAGCTGTAAAATCTGAACCTTTGTCCTTGAACTATGCTAAAAAAGGACTCGACACATTTTTCAGTGTCTTGGCTTCCTTGTGACCATGATGATGGCATGGAGAGAGAGCAGAACATTGAGTTGAGACAGCCAGAGTTTTGTTTTTAAAAATTTTCACATGCGACCAACAGACATCTGCATATAGTTATTTTAAGTTTGGTGTGATCACCTCAACCAGAAATGGAGTCACTGTGTAGTTCCAGTGCTTAGGGCAGGGGTCAATTCATTCGTTCCACAATTTACAGCAGATGGGAAGTTCAAAACAGCAACAATTTTTACAGCAAAATCATTGAATAGACTAGACAAAGCGGGGGGAAATGAGAGATGGACAAACAATCATTCTCCCAAATGCTACAATCTCTCGCCAAATCAGAACATGCCACTCTAGCCATAAGATATGCAATTACCCACACAAATTTCCACAAAAATCGCAACATATTGAGAAAATCTGACCTGGACAGCAGCGACCGCGAGCGCGAGTGTAGCGTGATAGGAGAGCTCGAGGGCAGCAAGCGTGAAGAATGACGCGAGGAAGAGAACTCAAACCCCCGCCAACCGTGAGGGAACGCCGCTTCAAGCATGAAAGGGGGAGTCGTCAAGGTACAACAAAGGCGAGGAAAATTCTACATCCAAACAGAACAGAGGAGAAATCTTACCTGGAGAGAGGCGAGTGCGAAGGCGACGAGTGCTCGAGGGCGGTGGCCGTGAAGATCGTGGTGTGAGGAAGGGAGGTGAAGGGCGGTGAACGTGAGGGTCGAACACAAACGATCGTGAGGTAGAGAGAGGCGTGAGAGTGTAAAAAGAGCAGAGGAGCTGTGAGAGTAAAAAAGTGCAGGAGGTGTGAAAAGCGTAAGGCTACGGAAAACATAAGGAAGAAGATGCTTTTAGGGTTTTCTATATAGGAAAGGGCAAAAAATGGATTTTGGTTAATAAATAAGGATAAAATGGGCAACTGACATGTATTCATTAAACAGAGGAAATAGCATTCCGAGAATGCTATTTTCAAATGCACCTTGGAGCCTCCATTCCCCTAAAGACCTTTGAAGCCCATTGGAGATGCAAGTGCATCTCCCCAAAGCCCTCAAAAAATTGAACCAAACACCTTCAGCATTTGGCCAAACCCCTTTAGAGCCCCAAAGTCCCTTCCAAAAGCCGAACCAAACAGGGCCTAAGTCATTAGCTTTATCACCACTACTACTATAACATCCCCAATTCCGACCCCATGAGGATCGGTCATAAGGTCCTGAATGGATTGACCATGGGCCATTAGCCATAGGATCGTTTGGTTCAATTGGTATGGAATCAAGGATTGGTCATGGTCCGACTGATCGACCGGTCACGAATTGGCCAAGGGTGTCGATCGTGAATTGTCTATTGACCAGACTAGTGGGATCGGATTACCAGCTCATAAGATGACTTTTGGATCACGAGGATTGATCATGGGATGATTTTAGATTGGTGGATGGTCATGGGTTGATCCAACCGGTCATAGTGCCCGGCTACGGGTGATTCCGCCCGACTATGCACCAATACACGGACGATCCGACTCAATCAAATGTGATCGTCTTCCAACAAAAAATGCATCATTCCCTATTTAATTCTGACTGGTTGGGAAGGAATCTTGAATTGGTGATATCCAATTGTGGATCAATAATGCATCGATCATGAACCATAAAGATGGATCGGGTGCCGATTTGAAATGAGCCCCATGATAGACTTGGTTATTCCATCACTAATTCTAAGGTCCATGAATATCTTGGCTTAATGCTAGGCCATGAATAGCCTTAGGATTGGCCTTAAACCGACCAAAGGACCAAAGATTGAAAATAAAGGAATTGGTTGCGACAGGCTTAGTGATAGGCCTAGGGACCGGCTCGAGGGCCAGTCCTGGATCTAGACGGACGCAACCGTGTTGACCATAGGGTCGGCCAATGTCACGCCCCAAACCTTGAGCGAGTGCACATCCCTCGGTGGTCGATAAAATTGCGACGTTCTCAGGACACGTTGCCGACCCAATCAATTATGCGTATGTGGAAGCGAAATAAAACAATCCCCAAACAACACTCAACATGGGATAGAAAAGCAGGACAATCAAATCAAATGAAACATGCTTATATAAACAAGCATGTTAGCCTTACAAGGTTATATAGAAAAGTCGAGGCCTCAAAAGACTACCTAGCTAACCCTACCCCGGACCCTATCTACTTGGGGTCCGGATCTATCATGACACCGTCAGGTGGGTCAGCTACCCCCTCGCCCTCAACGGGTACGTCGAAACCATCCAGGGGACCTTCCCATTCCTTGTTAGGCCCATGACAAAACCACGCCTTGAATCGATGAGATACCCACTATGGTAGGCCCTCATCGACCAAGATAGTGGTCACAATGAGCTCATCGAGCCAGGGTCTCTCGGGGACATGAACATTGGTCCTCTGCTCGCTATACCCCCACGGCTGTGCAAAATGAACCGGACGGGCCTTCATATAAGGACTTGTAAAAAGTTAAATCATGACGGGATGAGACAATGTCTCAACGAGTTCACGCCCTAAACCCCGATTAGGAAGATAATACATCTAGAGGCAATCTAACCACACATCACAGAAGACTCACCTCGCCTTAGCTTCTCCCTGCATGTCAGCACAGTTCATATAACAGATGCATATAGTAAATGCACACATAAATTGGAACGTCTCACTTATATCTCAATCAATCACAGGGGTTCCGATTATAAGGCCAAATTGTTATAACACATCTCATTCCATGCCACACAATTTTGTCTCATAATTAGGCGCGGTTAAATTACTCAGTCATGCGTTCCAATTGATTACGGCCCCACGGGCACGGCCTACTCGACGTTCGGCGGTCTTTCGGCATAGCCGAGCATCATCTCATCCCTTGAGCACGGCAACTTCTACCTCTAGATGGCATTCCCGAAGGAGCATCGGTCTGGCCTCTACCGCGATCTGACATCCATTGTTAGGGGCATTCCATATAGGAGCAACGTCCACCCGACACACATCGGGGACGAGTTCTCATAACCATCACACATACACCCAATCCCGGCCAAGGACATTGTGCTTTGCACTCAAATGTTTCAATTAATATAATGTGCTTGGTCTATTTTCTTTGTATTAAAAACACCCGGTAAAATAATCATGTGTGAGTACATAGTCAGCTTGAGTCATAAAAAGTGATATTCTCTCTTAAATCCCACTATTTGATATAGTAGTTAAAAATATTTTTGGTGTCAAAACCCGACACCCGATATTTTCTAATTAAATACCAAAATTTCATAATTTTGAAATAATAACTAAAAATCAACAATCATCACTCAATTGCACAAATTAGTACTCAATTGCATAAACTGATTACACCACAACAATCAGCATGAAATTTTGACGACCGGCTATCCCGGTATAATTTTCGAAAAATATTAAATAATTAAATAAATTACAAAATTAATTAAATAAATGCAAATTAATTACATAAATGCCTAATTAAGCTAAATATGCTAATCTAACCACCTAATTGGACTTAGAAAAATAATGCACTATGCTAATTAAATCATGCAATCTAATTAACCCTTAACTAATCTAATCTAACCACCTAATTAGCCTAATTAACCAACTAAAGTACTAATTACACTAGACTAACCCCCTAAACCAATCTTAAGCTAAGCTAAGCATCCACTAAGCATAATTAACACCCTAAGCAAGGTTTAGCAAGTAAACTCATCGGATTTGCGAGCCGATGAGTTCACGGCAACGGCGATGCGGAGGTGAGCGAGATTCAAGCCTGGAGCGATACCAAGAGAGGCCGAGAAAGGGCTGGAAACGGGCCACAAAGTTCTCAGCCCACAGCTGAGAGTCAGTTCTATTTTGGGCCGGATTGATGAGGACCGAGGGCTAGAATGGATGGCGGGGTGGGTTGGAGTGGAGCAGTGGGCTGGCGGTCCAAGGATGGTGACGGCGGCTTGGTCGAGCTGGGCTGCAGCTGCAACGGGTGGCTTGGCCATGGGCTAGACCTGGACGTGGCAGGCGCGGGACTGGAGTTGCGGACGGGATGGCGGCTACTGCGGTTGGTTCAGGCGAGCTGGCTTTAGTGGGGGCTTGCTGTTTTAGTCCAAGGGCGGTCTTTGGTCCTCTGGTCTAGCTTCAACAATGGAGGAGGTGAAAGGATGAAGAAGAAGGAAAAAAAGGCAACATAAGGGCTTCTGTTGGTGGTGTTCGAAAATGAGGAGGGGAGGAGGGGAACCAAGAGGGAGAGAGGGGGAACATGAAGGAGACAATGGCCTCACAAGTCAACAACAAATATTTTGAGCACTTGAGTGTTTCTTCACTCTTATCTTCCGCCCATCTTCAGCCAACATTGATCAATAGGGGCGCGCATTGTAGCCACCATTCTCGTTCTTAAATAGTTTCGGAACATAAATAAATTTTTCTATTTCTATTTCAAGAAGAGTTTCTAAAAAAAATAACCGTTTGATAACAACACAAAATTTCTACTCTAAAAATAGAAATTCATTTGATAACGATCACAAAATTTCTTCTTTTTGGACGGCGACGGCGACGACCAAGGCGACCTTTAATATAAAAAATAAAAATAAAAATGATTTATTAACAAAAAAAAAAAGAAAAATAAATAAAAAATAAATAAAAAAATAAAATAAATCATAAAAAATAAAATAAAAATATCATTTTATTTTAAAATTAAAATATCCTTAAAAATAAATTTATTTTATTTATTCTATTTTATTTTATTTTACGAATAAATTTATTTTAAAATGAATAAAAAATAAAAATAAAAATAAATTTATTTGTCAAAACACTCAAGACAAATAAAAATAAATTTATTAAATTTATTAAAAATGATAAATAAAAATAATTTATTTATTTTTAATAAATTTATTTTTATTTTTAAATGAATAAAATGAATATATTTATTTTTATTTTTAATAAAATGATATTTAATTAAAATTATTTTTAATAAATAAATTTATTTCTATTAAATTTATTTATTTATTAAAAAATAAAAATAATTTTTATTATAAAAATAAAAAAAATAAAAATGAATAAATGATATTTATTTATTTTTTAAAATAAAAATTTATTCATTTTATTTTTAAAAATATTTTATTTTTAAGGATTTTTTAATTTATTCGTAAAAATAAAAATAAAAATCATATTATTTATTCAAATAAATTTCATTTTAAAATGATATTTATAAAAATAATTTATTTGGTGATCATGGCAAAGTGGAGGCGGCGGGCCGGGCGACTTACGGATGGTGGTCGGCGACAACGGATGAAGGGCGGGTTGACGAACGATTAGAAAAATTTTTATTTCTCATTTTGCCTTAAATAAAGAAGTAGAAAATTTCTACTTCGATTTCTATTCCAAACCTATTTTTGGAAAAGAAATCTATTCTAGAAATGAAAAACGGAATAAGTTTATCAAACGGATTTCTATTCCGTAAAAAGTGCGGAATAGAAAAAATTGTTTCGAACAGAAATTTTGGTTTGTCATGCACCCCCTAGGTCACCCATGGCCAAATTCAACACCAACTTACACCAATTAAAGCCAAATTGAAGACCAAAATGTAACAGCCCCTCTAGCCTACGAATTTGCTGACTTCTCACTTCAATTTCTTCACAATTCTCTCCAAAGCAATCAAATTTGTTGAGGAGGAAGCCCACGCCCATTTCCCACACTTGCCTTCAGAAACTAGTCTCTTTGGAAATCAAAATCCACTCACTTTTTCCCAATTTCGAATTTTTGCCAAAATCCCTGTGCTTGCCGAAAATTCTTTGATGGATGAGTCAAAGCGTTTCTAAAATAAATCATGACATGACAGAACTTTCAATTTATGAAATCGGGTTCAATTTCGTGGTTTATTTCAATCGGATGTGATTTTAGCGTGACCTAACCTACCGGGTAGCTTTTAGGAATTTTTAGTGCATTTGACCCGTGGACAATTATTTTCGATCCACATTGTACATCTCCGACTCATAGGGGACTCTTGGTTGTCGTAAAAATCTCGAGATTTCAATTACGGGCACAGTACAGAAACGGTAGAAAAATCGGTTTGGTGCCGTTCGATGAGAATTTTGCAATTAGGTGGAATCACCCACACTTTAGTCACATGCCTCTATCGAATTGACATATCTCCAGTCTCTAGTCGATTTTAATGGTGTCGTATTGACTCTTGCAGATTAGCATGGTCGAGCAGTCGATTTCTAGTCGAATTCTCAAGTCTGTCGCGTTTAGATCCCTTAATGGCTTCACCCGATGGATTAGTTATCTCGTGAGTGATCAGCCGAGAGAAAAAGACTATAAGCGCGTCGATGAAAAGCCCATTTCATTTAATCAAAAACAGGGTTAAAAATTAGGATGTCATAGACAAGGTGTTGACCAATGGGTCGACCCTCTAGGCCGATCGGCCGTCCGGGGGAACGGTTTGGGCCAGCGTGGGGCACATTGGCTGAACCTCGGGTGCATGTGATTCAGTTTTTTTGAGGTGTACCTAATGATCCATTTTCCGACCCCGAAACCAACTTAGATGATGGATTTCTCCGGACTGCCTTCTTGAAGAAGAAAAAGACAAACTAAAGAATGCTCTAGAACACCCTCATTAAATGAAGGGGATGAAGTGTCCTTTGAATTTTCAAAAGCCATGATGAGGTCAAAAATATCTTTGATGGTCAAGAAAAGGACAGCACACACGTGGCCTAATTGGAAAGCGATAATCGAATCCCTCATTAATAACCTAAGGAATCTAGATGCCGAGTTAGCAACTCTGGTGCCATCATTTTCAAACTTCATTAAATGCCCATAAATGCGGGGTACAAGTGGTTCAATGAAAGGGTGAAAAGCAGGCCATCGTTGATGATATCTATAAGCTAGATTGCCAAGCGAGACCTTTTTGGCCATACCAACTCATTCTTTAGGCGCAATCATTGGACAAGTAGTTTTGCCACCTAAGGACCGCCACTTAAAAAATTTAGAATGGACCACTTGGCTTGGTAATGATGGCACCAAGGAGTATAAACAGGAGGACTTCTCCTCATTTCTCACCCTTGCCATCCACTTTCTCCTTCCTCCTCCTCCTCACGCCTCTTTGTCTCTTCTTTGGCCTTCAAGCAAGCCGCCCTCCCTTTGTAGTTTGTGCTAGGTAAGTGTAGTTTCTTCCTTCCTCTAGTAACATTCATGACGTCTTCGACCCTAGTAAATTCTCTCTCGAACAAGCCAAGGGTAGGTCGATTGATGTTTATATGTGTTGATGTATTCTATAACTTTGTTCATATACTTGAGTTTTCTTGCGTGACCAGAATGAAGTCATGGTTCATCGCTTTTGTTCGATACAAGTCGAGGTTCGCCCATAGCCATAAGATGTGATTTGGTATTGAGGCATACCGAGTTCACGTCTTGGATTGGTGTAGGGTTCCTTTATACTTGTTACTCAAGCAGGGCCTTAGGCTTAGGCTCGTTTGTGAAGTTGTTGATGAGGAAATTCATGATTTCACAGCATGTGCATTATATTTGAGCACAAAATGCATAATTCATGACACGTGCATAAAGCTTGAGTACGCCCTCAAAAGGGAATTTGTACTCAAGCAAGATTGTTGACACCTAAATTTTGATGATCCGGTCATTTATTTATTGCATAAAAAATTAGGGGTTAATTTTATCCTGAAAAAAATATTAATTGCATAGCATATAGATTTAGGTGCATTTATTTTTAATTTGTATTTTTTGCATTTATTTATTGGATCGGTGGCGGATGGGTTTGAATTAATGGTTCTGAGCTTTAAATTAATAGGTTAGGCTAAGCCCACGAAGAGAGCAAATCAACCCAAGCCTGTATCCTCGAAGAGATTTTACGAATTCATCTTTGCGAGATTTCAAATTTGAGAAAGATCCTTTTGCAATCTTGAATCGTATCAAAAAAACAAATATTGCGTTCGGGAAAAGAATTTTCGTGGATATCGATTTTGAAAAATTGAAACCCTAATCGGTGCCTATAAATATGTTGTTCGAGTAGGGTTTTGGGGGCCACACATATTGATACATACAGCCACACAAGGGGGCTCTTTCGATCACTTCGTTGGGGGGTTTTTCTTTTGGATTTTCGAGTGGGTTCTTTTGGTGTTTCAAAGTCAACAAGGTGGGTCTTCTACTGTTGTTGCTGAAAGAGGGATTGAAGACAAAGGATCGTGACTTTGGAATTCTCAGTGGAGGTTATTTGGTTGCGAAGTCGCTCGAAAATTTAACCGCTGTCTCAAGCCAACGTGAGTCGTGGCGCCTTGCTGCCGTGCCATTCTCCGCAAGTGCTCGTGACGAACTCCACCAAGATGGAGGCGCAAACGATGTCACTGAGTGAAGAAGTTCTTATCTTCTAGGATTTCAAGTTTTGTTTAGGATTTCCTGCTTTTTGAAATTTCAATTATCGCTTTCGCTTTTAGGGTTTGGCTTGTTTGCATTTTCCATTCCAATAATGTAATTCATTTGATTCTATTCAACGAAATTACAATTTTATTTCCAATTTTGAGGACATGATAGAGTATACCAAACCAGTCCGGTGACGATATCCAACAATGAAAAGAAAATATCATCCATGGAGAAAATCTAAGGACTGGGTTTCTTCATGCTTCCTCATAAGAAAAAATTCCAAAAAAAAAAAAAAGAATAAAAAAAATCATTTTTCAAGCCATTTCCAAAAGCATGCATTAGGTTAGCCCTGTTTAATTTTCTAACTCATTTACTTCATGTCTTAGAGTATTACTTTCTTGCCTTGATGAGAAAGCATATGAAAATGGTGCATCAAATGACAGATTGGGGGCATGACAGATTTCGGAGCAAAAGTGGATTTTCACTTTTGATTTATAAAGATAATTCAAGGACACCCATTGTTGAGGCAATCTCTTTATGGAGCAATATCCTGAATGAATGCTTAAAATCATGTTTTAAGTGCGATAAATTGTTTGTTTTAAGGTCACAAAAGCTTTTCATGCTTAAAGTAACTGGACTCTTTGAAAAGACAATTTTCATATTGATTTAGCTCACCAATTTCATGTGGAGATTTGTCAAGATAGACAACTCAATGGAGTGACATTAATGCTTAGAAATGCTGAATGAGACGTATCAGAATGATGAAAGGCAAGCCCTATCCTATACACAATTCCTTACTTATACACTTGTGAGATAAGTGTAGAAAGTTACATATCTGCAAGGTAAAGAATTCTATCGCGAAAGGTACGATGACTGAAATGATGAGGGGCAATTCATTTCTCTATCCCAAACACAATAGGTGACCCATTGCTTAACCCCTTTGAGCCCCATACACTTGTGGAAATTCTTTCAAATTACCCCTGTCAAGAACCACCCCACATTGGGGCAAATTGGAGGGCAAGACAACACCATAAGGTGAAGAAAATGGATTGAAATTTTCTTGCTCTCACTTGCATCAATCTTCTAGTCATGCTATTACATTGAATTCATGTGGTAATTTAAGTGCCTTAGGATGACGAAGAGCATTTCTTTTACTATCCTATACACTCATATCCTTTGCATAGCCCATTTGAGCCTGCAATTTCATTTCTTTAAACCTAGTTGATGATCATCCCCACGCTGCGGCAAGGCAAAAGGCAGATCAAGCCCTTGAAAGTTCAAGTGTCATTCAAAGTCTAATTGCTTGACGTATGCATTGTGCACAAGAGTTGAAAATCAAAATAGAACTAAGGGGCATGAAAAAGCAGTGTGCTTAGTAAAAGCAAGGCCAATGCCCATGGAAAATAAATGAAGAAAAAATGCATGTAAACTAGGGGGTATGAAAAAGCGGTGTACTTGGTAAAGACAAGGCCGATGCCAATAGATGAAAATGAAAAAAGTCAAGAGAGGTGACTATCAATTATAAAAGATTGCATCCCTCATGGAGCAGCATTCAAAGAACTCAAATATTGAGTTTTTACAATCAATGGGGCAGTACTCAAAGAGTCAAGATCAATGGTGCATTTATAATAACAATCCCTGGTGAAGAAGAAGATCGGTGACAATGCCTAGATGATCATCAACTTTGACCCCTATACACATCTTTAAGCCTAACAAGCCTTTCGTTTCTCAACCCATGAACCTAGCCCATGTTATGTCCCTTGCAAAGTCTCTTCTGATTAGGGCACTTAAATTAACGTAAGAGTTCATATGTTTTTAAGCATTGCTCGAAGAAGTGCGAGCAAGATTATTTCATTCTCATTTTTGCAAGGTTCTTGACTTGTAAGCCTGGAGATGATCACAGGATCGTTCTTTCAATTGCCTTGACTCAAAGAGTCCCCTTTGTTAAGCTGTTGGCCAAGCCCACATTACGATCCCTATTGAAGACCTCTCAAATTGGTAAGGTCGTACTGCTTGCGAGAATATTCGGACCCTTATCGATATGATGATGGTGAGATTGAGTGGTTCTCCTAAAATAACCCTTCTGAATGAGAGTGAGTGAAAATCCTTTCGAACTGAAAGTCTTTCATTTAGTATTCTTAAGAAATTCATGTCATTGTCTTGAACGACAATTCTCTTCAATGGAAATTTGGGTGATGCAAATATGGTAAAGTCATTATGCATAAACCTTGATTGAATTGATGAAAGCTTCACTGAATTTTCAAATGTGCATTCTAGAGTAGCTCAGATTGTTTACGTCTTTAATGAATGCATATAAGTTTTTGCTCTAATAATGTCTGACAGGTAATATTTCCTTGAAAACTGAGTAATACTTGACGTTCAAGTTGCTCCTTGAAGTTTCGAGATTCGGCGTGCTTTCGTAGCCCAAAGCCCTTTTCACTAACAAAGCGTGATTTCGTAGCCCGGTGTCCTTTTTATTGACTCGGCGTGCTTTTATAGCCCAATGTCCTTCATATTGACCTGGCGTGCTTTCGTAGCCCAAAGCCCCTTTTAATAGACTCGGCGTGCTTCCGTAGCCCGGTGTCCTTTATATTGACCTGGCGTGCTTTCGTAACCCAATGTCCTTTTTCATTGACTCGGCATGCTTTCATAGCCCGATGTCCCTTTTATCGACCCGTCGTGCTTTCGTAGCCCGGAGTTCTTGACCTGGTGTGCTTTCATAGCCCAGAGTCCCTTTTATTGAACCGGTGTGCTTTCGTAACTCGGAGTTCCTGACCTGGCGTGCTTTTATAGCCCAGAGTCCCTCTTTATCTACTCGACGTGCTTTTGTAGCCTGGTGTCCATTTATATTGACTTGGTGTGCTTTCGTAGCCTAGAGTCCCTTTCATTGACTCGGCGTGCTTCTATAGCCCGGTGTCCCTTGATATGACATGGCGTGCTTCTGTAGCCCAGAGTCCCCCTATCAAATCGGCGTGCTTCCGTAGCCCGAAGTTCCCCTTAATTAATATGGTATGCTTCTGTAGCCCAGAGTCACCTCATTAATTTGGCTTTGTAGGAGACATATCCCCGATGATCAGAGATGTTACCAGGTAAGTATATATTTATCCATACCTTAAATACTTGTCGTTACACAGGTATTCCCCTTTTGAATACATTGACACTCGATTGAGTTGTCTCCAAAGATTTTTATCCGGATTCAGTTTGATTAAGGCGACCGAAGAATGGTTCGGGTCCTAGCCAAGCAAAACCTTAGTTTAGGCGACCGTAGAATGATACGGGTCCTAGACAACATTTATTTCCCTATTCAGGCGACTGTAGAATGGTACGGGTCCTGGAAGGCGAATCTCCATTTAGGCGACTGTAGAATGGTACGGGTCCTGGAAGGCGAATCTCCATTTAGGCGACTGTAGAATGGTACGGGTCCTAGACAACACCTATTTCCCTATTTAGGCGACCGTAAAATGGTACAGGTTCTGGAAAGTGAATCCTTGTTTAGGCGATCGTAGAATGGTACGGGTCCTAAAAACATTTATTTCCCCATTCTGGGCGACCGTAGAATGGTACGGGTCCTAGACGCAACCAAACACCGTCATACTAGGCAACTGTAGAATGGTACGGGTCTTGGGAAGGCAGTCTCTTTGTAAAGTCATATTACTATTCTAGGCGACTATAGAATGGTACGGGTCCTGGATATGTAACACCAACTATCTCGAATTACTCTACCCTCCTTGAAGGTAAGTTATTCTAGATAGGTTCATTTATCATTTGCATTAGCATTTCCATGCATCATATAAATTGCATTAAAAAATGGAATTCATTTTCAAAAAAAAAAAATCAAATCGTTCAGTGCATGACTGCATGTGCATGATCAAAATTTATGTCTCAATTTGTCTTTGAAGGCAACATGTACGAGCTCACCTTCAAAGAGGGGCAGCTGTTGACACCTAAATTTTGACGATCCGGTCATTTATTTATTGCATAAAAAATTAGGGGTTAATTTTATCTTGAAAAAAAAAATATTAATTGCATAGCATATAGATTTAGGTGCATTTATTTTTAATTTGTATTTTTTGCATTTATTTATTGGACCGGTGGCCGATGGGTTTGAATTAGTGGTTCGAGCTTTAAATTAACAGCCAAGGCTAAGCCCACGAAGAGAGCAAATCAACCCAAGCCCGTATCCTCGAAGAGATTTTACGAATTCATCTTTGCGAGATTTCAAATTTGAGAAAGATCCTTTTGCAATCTTGAATCATATCAAAAAAACAAATATTGCGTTCGGGAAAAGAATTTTCGTGGATATCGATTTTGAAAAATTGAAACCCTAATCGGTGCCTATAAATATGTTGTTCGAGTAGGGTTTTGGGGGCCACACATATTGATACATACAACCACACAAGGGGGCTCTTTCGATCACTTCATTGGGGGGTTTTTCTTTTGGATTTTCGAGTGGGTTCTTTTGGTGTTTCAAAGTCAACAAGGTGGGTCTTCTATTGTTGTTGTTGAAAGAGGGATTGAAGACAAAGGATCGTGACTTCGGAATTCTCGGTGGAGGTTATTTGGTTGCGAAGTCGCTCGAAAATTTAACCGCTGTCTCAAGCCAACGTGAGTCGTGGCGCCTTGCTGCCATGCCATTCACCGCAAGCGCTCGTGACGAACTCCACCAAGATAGCATTGCAAGCACACCGTGACTCACTCATCGCCGATCCATTGATCCACCATGAGTCCAAGCCGTTGATCCCCTAACTACATAACGACGAGCGGCACCCATACCAACCAATAGCCTTGCGATAATCACACTGAGAAGCTACTGCTTCGGTTGTCGCGACTTCAGGAGCCCCAAAAATTCACAAGCCCGGCCACGCCTGCACTTGTGCCGTGTCCTGTTGCGGTTCTTGACGAAGTCGCTGTCCAAGTTTCATCATCCCTAATCGCAACATCTGACAAAGATTCAACACTGACTATCTCTTTTCTTATTCAGGCTATCTCGGTAGTTTATAGATTTGTCTTTGCAGGCGTCCAGGTGGCTAGCTAGTTTTTCAAAGGTGGTCCCCAGTAGCTTCCAATACGTTCATATAGAGAAGGAACAAAAGAAGACCAAGTGAGAAGACATTCGGCCACCATTCTTCTCCGAATTACTGAATACGTGTCATCGATCATTCCCCGTTGAGCACCATGAACCATCATCGACCACGGTTCGCGATCCATCACCAAAGATCCATTTTACCGGTTCCAATTTGGGAAGCTTATTTGTATGATAATTTGAATTAGGTAATTATCTCATTTGCCCTCAATTTGAATATTCTATGATTCAATTTGATTGAGAATATTGCATGATTCCTAAATTTGAGCAATAAGTGCACCCCCAATTAGGATTTATTGCCTAATCCGCAACCGCACAAGAATTTTTTATTCCATCTATAAGACTTTAGATGGAATAATTAATCACGCGGGAATGAAATTGATATTTTGATCTTTAAGGCTTAAGATCAATTTATCGATTTTATTAGCGAAATAATCAAGTTTGATTAGATATCGTTTCCAAATTCGAATGATGGATAACATCTTTGGTGATTGTGAATGATTTGGTGCTTATCTTTTAATTGCTTTATTTATCCCAAAAATACAAAAAAATTGCATTTGCATCCCATGTAGATTAGGGTTGATTGCATAATAGGTTAGTTAGTCGTTTTTTTTAAATGCATGTTTAGATGATATCTAGGTTAGATGATATCTTTGAATTAAATTGCATATCTAGGATAGGAAGTTTACCTATTTTGAATTTTTAAATAAAAAAATCCAAAAAAAGGATGTTAGTTTTTTTTTTTTTAAATTTAAATTGCACGTTTAATTATTTGGCAATTTTAAATTTCGAATTTTATAAAAAAAAAAAAAAACACAAAAAAAATGTCATCATGCATATGTCATGTAGAATTAGGGCATCTTTTCTACGTCATTGCATATTAGGGTAAAATTGCATACAATTTAATTCTAGATAATATGTTTTAACTTATTATAAGTTTAGACATTAGATAGATTGCATTTTAGGTTTACTTGGGTTAAGATAATATTTTATTTTATTTTCTTTTTAAATTAGGACTTGGCTTGACCTAATTCTTAATGCAAATTGGATAGGATCTTAATCGGTTAGATAATTTTCACATTTGACCTAATTTCGAATTTCATGAAAAATACAAAAAAATGTCTTAGAATAAATTAGTTTTATTTTCTAGGATAAATTGCATTCTTTTTTAAGGAAAAAGAAAAAAAGAGAAAAATGTCATTCGCATGTCATTAGGATTAGATTCATGAAATGCATGTTATTTAGCGATTGCTGCAAGACCATTTAATTAGAAATTGCATGTCATTAGAATTAGGTCATTTAGTTATATTGCATTGCATATTGCATGATTCTCGTTAATTAAATGAAAACAAAAAAAGAAATTGTGTGTTAATTAGAAATCATATCTAGGGTTGTTGATGTAGATTCTAATTTAACATTGCAGATGCTTTCGTTGTTTTGAGGTAAGTTTTGCAATTTATTCATTATTTTCTTGAGTGTTAAATTGATGGATTACGCATGCGCATAATCACCTCACATGTTAGGGAAATAGATTTAAAATCAATTTAAGTTGCTTGCAAAAAAAAACATTTTTGAAAATAAAAGAAATGGTACCGAAAGGGCATTAGAGAAGTCTAGTGTAACCAAGTTTCTGTACCCAAAATCTCTGGTTCGTAGAAGTAAAATGATTCTCCCATTATTTTACTTAGGTGTCTAATCGACCTATCGAAAATAAATTATTGGCGACTCCTAATTGAAAATCAACTGCATGTTAAGAATTTGAACATAAATCGCGAATTGGTATGGGCTTGGGAGAGCTCGAGTTAAGTCTAGGCTTAACAATCCATTAGCCAAACCCTAGGTGGTTCACTGAAAATTTGGTTGCGACAAAGATGAGAAAAGATAAGAACATGGTTAGAGTCCCCGAAATCCTAGCAAGAACTAGGTTCGAGTCCCAGAGACTGGCAAGAGACTTGGGTTCAAGTCCTGAGCATATTAACTGGGTTTGAGTCCTAAAAGCCCGCAAAAATCAGAATCTTGGATAAAAGCTCGAATTGAATTAGGTTCGAGCCCCAAGACGGCTCCGAGAAGACTTGGGTTTGAGTCCCAAGCATAAGAGAAAGCTTAATAAGCATGGCATGCATGAGCAAGAAAGAAAGACTAGAAGTGCATAAGCTCATGGCACGCATCACGTTCATGAATGGTTGCCAAAGTTGCCATTTACATTGTGCAAGAACCATGGTTGCATCCTTGCAATTGATTTGCCTTCGACACGGTTTGCATGAGGATGTTTTGAATAGTGTTGATAATGAAGCGATGTTCTAGTCGAAGGTTAGAGGCTATACTTACTGGGTATTCCAAGTACTCACCCCTGTTTCTTTTACAAGTACTTAGAATTATGGCCACTATGTATTTTGGCTGTCTTGTAAAGACTTATATCACCACATCGGACATAGTAGATGTAGAGACCAATAGTACTTATCGTAAAGTGTCGTCCATCGTGTGGATAGAAAATGGATTGGACGAACTTGTTTCGACGCATTTGAAGCTTGGTTTAGGTGGTACGAGGACATGTGGAGAAGGCCTCTTCGAGGGTTTGACAACCCGAACTCAAATCTTGATGATAACGATGATTGGTCCGAAGACTCGAACTAAGCTCATGTGTATTGGCCCAAGTAGTAGAACAAGAATTCCTGATTTTGGCTAGTAACCACCATAGCGGAGATAGGGATACCCCAAGCTCTCTTTTGGTGTATGTGAAATAGAGTTTTGAAGTTTGTAAAATGTGTGGGGCCAGGGAGTAGGCTTGTAATCGTCACTACTTATGTAAGGTATAAAGTGTGTTAGTGATGTTTGTATCTCACGTTCCCATTATATTTGTGTCAAGGATTGTATGTTCATGTTTTCCGCATGCGCATAAATAAGAGACAAATGAATTCGGAACGGTGACAAAGTCTGGGATATCGCAAAATAACCCGTAGCTTGACTTCCAAGTAAAGGGGGCGTGACAACATTTTTGTTGAGACAAATGAATTCGGGATGGTGACGAAACCTAGGATGTCACAAAATAACCAGTAGCTCGACCTCCCAGTAAAGGGGGCATGACAACTACTCACATTCAATTTTGTATGCATCTTTGTGGAATTCAACAAGGCTTTCACATTCCCAAGAGTTATAGATTCCCTTCTATATAGTATAGAATTCACAAAAAATTCATACGAGCTGGGTAGTGAGCATAATACAATTAGAACTTGATCTTCATCATCTAATTTCAAATCTAAATTTTTCATATCCATAAGGATCTTATTAAATTCATCTAAATGTTCTTGGATAAGGGAACCTTCTTCCATCTTTAGTGTGTAAAGACGTTATTTCAAGAATAATTTTGTTATGAGAGATTTCTTTATGTAGAGGCTCTCAAGCTTATTCCACAATCCCGAAACCGTTTCTTCATCTGCAACTTCACGAAGCACCTTATTGGACAACGACAATTGGATGGTGCCATGCGCCCTCTCTTCCATCTCCTTGATCTCATCTATAGTCATATTGTCAGGATAATTCCAGTCCAAGGCTCTAACTAAACCTTCCCAATGCAATAAAGCTTTCATCTTGATCCTCCATAGCTCAAAATTGTTTTGGCCATCGAAGGGTGCCACTTTGAACTTGATAGATGCCTTCTCGAACAAGAAGACCGAAATCCTTCGCTTTTATACTAATTTGCTGTGGGAAAACACTAAAAGATGCACCAATCAAAGCACAAGTAGCAAAGGATGAAAGGGAAATCAAAATCATAGGAGACGCAAGACTTACGTGGGAAACACAAAACGGGAAAAACCATGGAGAGAGAAGAGTTTCACTATCTTCAACAAAGAGCACAAGAATATAATCCAAAAGCTTAGAAGACTACTTGATGAGTCGCAAGATCTAAAGATCTTACAAGAAGATAAGGAACAAAAAAAAGAAAAGAAAAGAAAAGGAAATAATATGGAGGCTAGGGTTGGAGTTGTGTTATTAAACACATTCCTTCTATAGTCTTCATTCAAAAAACCCTAAAACAAACGGCGCATGATCTAAAATACCCTTATATTTAATTTAAAAATCAAAACTCAATGAAATTCTTATGCAGTCATTTTTCTCGTCTTTCCCACTAAGAATTTTGAAACTAATGGAGTTACATCCATATTGAAGTAGAATTTTCCAGGACTGAAGTTTTCCAAAACTGAATCTCTTCCATTGAAAACTGAAGGATAATCAGGTCTGATAGTTAAATAAGAATACTAACTCCAACAAGTGGAAGCAGCTCAGGGTTTTGACTCATCGATCCTTCATCAACATATATAGGGACATTGGATACTCCTGGTTGAAAATCATGTTCTACGTTTTATCATCAATTAGGACCGGAACTCAATATTTTGACATCAGATACAACAATGGGGTGATTATCAACAGAGGAAAGTGTGTTTCATTTACCTACGGATTCATGATATGTTTGTCTTGTGGTGGTGTCCCTTTTTTCGTTGAAGAACTGAAGGTATAGCAAAGTGCTGAGGCTGATCGATTTTCCTCTATTATATATCAGTAGTATCTTCATACTTGAGGTGATATTAAAATGATTTGTCGATACAATTGGAACTAAGTTTCCTCTGCAGGCCAGACAAGCTCCACCATGATAGCTATGAAGTTGCGTGTTGAAGCCTAATACGGTGTTAATAACATAAATCTCACTAATGAACTTTTAGTCGATGGCCTCCTCCAACTCATAGTCAGAGAGGAATGTGAGTATTGCACAATCAGATAGAGAGATTAAAGCTAAATCAACTGAGAGCTTTTGCAGGGGCTGCTTGAGATTATTAATATGGGATCAATCTCATCAAGATTACTAATATGGGATCAATCTCATCATCAAAGCAGGAATATAAATTTATTACATAACAAAGAAGAAATCTCATCAGTGTATGAAATCATTTTCTTGTCTAAATCTGCTATGGACATTATGGTGAGACAGTGTTTGTGCTTGCGAATTTCCTCTCTTCACTCCCTTTCTTGGTGGCGAATTCTTATAAAGACGTAGAACATGATGTCTATGAGGAAATTGATAGTGGCCAACTCAAAATTGAATGTGATTAGATGTTAGAATTCTGGGAAGTAGAACATGACGTCTACGAGGAAATTGATAGTGGCCAACTCAAAATCGAGTTGCAATTACTTGAGGTAACAAGTAAGTAGCTAAAACTTACACAATAATTGATACAGACGGTGCCATTAGTGAGGTGAAGTCTGTAGAGCTAATAGTTATTGTAGATGCTAAGTTTGACAACTTAAGTGGATGATCTCCGAATAGGCAAAAATGTAATTGTGGTTTTGCTTGGTAGAAGAAGCCTTTAGCCAAAGGTGCAAGAGGAGTTGGCGTCTAAAATCCATGGTTATGATGAAATTCAAATGATGTTTGGACTTCAAAAACGATTGTGGTGGTTGGGAAACCCATTAAGGCTATGGGAGAATAGCCCACATGAAATTATTGTGATTTGACTCAAATGTCGAGTAAAAGTAAAAGTTAAAATATACTATGAGTCCGATCTCATTACAAGAGAGTCCAACCTGACTTGAAATGTGTTGAAGGTTGGCCCATGTTGTGCGGATGGCCCTGGGTTCTTTAAGGAAAGTCCAAGAAGTTGCAGATTCGTCGAGACCGAGTGAAGTGATGAAATCGCAAACATTTGGAAGTCTGAGTTTTGATATTGGTCGAGTTAGTGCCATCTCGTGATAACTTTTGTGAATTTCTCCGTGAGATTGGGTGACTATTTTACAAGGATTTGTGTGTGGTTAAACACTTCGAGTTAGTTATTAGGTGAACTTGTTTGCTGGAAAATATTGAAAATGTTTAAATGACTCGAATATAATTGTAATTTCCGTCATATCGATTGATCTATAGTGGTACTTTGTGCTACTCATTTTGTAAAGTAGTGTCGCGACCTCTTTTTTCGGCACCCGATAGGTGTGGGTGCTTGCGGAGGCTAATGGTTTGGCTAAGTCTATTAGGCTTAGCCCGTGCTCTCCCAAGCGCACCAATTCATGACTTAATGGTTTGATACTTTAACCTATAAATTAATTTTAAAAAGGAGTCGCCACTAATCAATTCGATGGTGGGTCGATTAGAAACCCAAATGAAATATAGTGAGAAATACTCGCTCCTGCGCAACCAGAGAAACTAGGTTTGGGGACTTGATTACACTAGTTAATCACTAATGCCCTTCCGGTACCTAATCTTTTTTAAACCCAAATGCTTTTTGGATTTTTGAGGGATTTTTCCATGTATTTTGTGGAGGAAAAACACATTTTTGGGGTATTTTGCTCATCTTTTTGGTTATGAAATGTATTTTTTGATACCACAGCCCTTAGCGGCGTAGCTGGCTCAGGCTCTCTCCTCCTCACAAAGGGGAGAAGTTCGAATCCCAAAGGCGGCGTTAGGGATTTTTACCTAGAGTATTATGGTGGTGGGTCCCAGTCAGCCACTCCCCAGGTTTGCTCTTTCGGGCCGTTGGCTTACGGGGTTCCCGAGTTACAAAAAAAAAAAGAAAGAAAGTATTTTTTGATTTTTGATCCTTTTTTGAAAATATAAATCATTTTGGCTATTTTTGATTTTTTGGAAAATTGGGAAAACATGAGATATTTTGGGATTTTTCTGATTTTTTGAAAAAAAATTATTTTTTTGAATTTTTTTATTTTTATATTAAAATATTATTATTTTAAAAATTATATTAATATTATATTATTTAAACGACCTGGGTCGCCCTCTCGAGTTGGGACCAACTCGGGTCGCCTATGACTCGGCCCGGATGGGCTTAAAGTACGGGCCTAGACCGGGCCTCACCTTTTTTAAAAAAGGAAATGCTCAGCTCACACGCCGGAATTGAGCCTGTTTTTTGTTTTTTTTAATTATAAATGGAATGTCCGGCCCAAGCTTTAAACCCGGCCCGTTACGACCAAACCCTAGGGTGATCGGGTCACGCGCCCGACCTGGTCTCAACCTAGTTTCGTGACCACCTCCTCCTTTGTTCGTTTGCGGCGCCGATTGGAGAGGCTAGGGGGAGTCAGTTGGGTGGCAGCTCGGCGTTCATGGCGGTGACGTAGCGGACGGCAGTAGCTAGCCGCTCAATGGGATCGGCGATGGGACATGTAGTGCGGTAGCAGGAGACACGAAATAGGCTTCGGCCAGTTAAGACCGAGATGTGGTGGCGAATGGGGTTTCGAGAAGGGGAGGTATACCATCGGAGATGGGCTGAAACAGAGCCCTCTTATCGGGGCTCGACGCGCGAGCGGTGGGTAGCGGTGGCAGGATTAACTAGCGACTCGACGTTTAGCTTGCAGTTGTTGGCTCAGCTTAGATCTGTGAGAAGGGTGGTGACAACGAACGGTGGCCCGGCGTGGGGAACAACAGTGGCCCAGCACTGCAGGGGGTCACGATTAGTTCGTTGGGGACGGTGTTGGGGCTGCACGTGCGGGTGGCAATTGGAGGGACGCGATCTTTCAGCGTTGTCGATGGCCGAACGGCAGTGGCGGCCGGCCTAGTGCTGCGATGGAGCTTGATCGACGCCTAAATCCGATTAAGCACGGTCAGATCTGGCTTTTGTCGACCCTCTCTTTAGATCTGAACCTCAGATCTCGACCCCTCACTCAGCCCGCCCTCTCTTTCTCGGATCAGAACCCTCACTCCGGTCGGCCTTTCTAAGATCTCGGCCAACTCACTCTCGGGCCTCCTTGGAAGTCTCTTGGGGGAAGTTTCTTGGAGCTTGCAGGCCTCGATCACTCTCCGGCCATGGTTTTGGCCTTCCCACCGATGTCTTATTTATAGGTGAGGGGAAGGCTAGTTGACGGTGGTTCGGCCGCCGGTCCTTCGCACTTCGAGCGGCCTCCGCCAACCAAACCGGCGTCCTATCCGTCGAGGTGGCTTTAGCTAGGTTGCCTCGCATTGAAGAAGGGTCCCCTCCGCTTGCTGCATCGTACGTTGTTGGCTCCTCCTCCATTCCGGTGTCGCGTGCGTTCGGCCTTTGGTGCGTGCTGCATATCCATTCGGGGAAGAAGACAAAGGGAGGAAGAAGGAAAAGGGGGCTGGGCTTGGGGGGAGAAAAGGCCGGGCCCTAGGCCCTTGCGTGGAGGGGGAAAAGAAGGAAAATGGGCTGGGCGCGAAGGCCTAGCCCCAACGGATTGCTGCTTCTCTTTTTGTTTTTTGTTTGATTTATTATTTATTATTTATTATTTATTATCCGAAAAAAAAAGAAAATAAAGATTAAAAAAAGAAATTAAGGAATAATTAAAAAACCTAATCAAAATTTAGGCGTCAACAGCTACCCATTTTTGAAGGTGAGTTCGTAGAGGTTGCATTCAAAGACAAATTGATATTTATAATTTGTCCATGCATATGCAGTAGATTATATCTTATTTGGGATGAGGTGTCCTATGCAGAAAAAAGAGAGTAATATAGCATTATAAGTAATAAAACAGATAAGGAGATACCTGTAGTTACTTACCGAGCATGAGTGAGATAGGGTGTGAACTCCGAGTTTGGTAAGTAGCAAGGCATCATCTTACATGGTGACGTGAGGAGGTTGCTTTTTCAAGACCCGAACCTTTCTTCGGTCGCCTTGATGGGAAATTGCTTTTTTAGGACCCGAACCACTCTCTGGTCGCCTATTAGAGCAATAAGTTGCTTGTTTAGGACCTGAACCTTTCTTCGATCGTCTTGACGGGAAATTACTTTTCTAGGAACTGAACCATTCTTTGGTCGCCTGTTAGAGCAATAAGTTGTTTACCCGACTTTTCTCGGGAGATGTGCCGACCTTTCTCAGGACATCTATTTGTCGGGTGCTTGATCTTTATCAAGGACACCGGTTGATTACCCGACCTTTCTCGGGGGATGCACTGACTTTTCTTAGGGCATCATGTTTGTTGGGTGCCTGATCTTTATTAAGGACACCGGTTGATTACCCGACCTTTCTCAGGGGATGCACCGACCTTTCTAGGGCATTTGTTTGTTGGGTACCTGATCTCTGTTAAGGACACCGGATGGTTACCCGACCTTTCTCGGGGGATGTGCCGACCTTTATCGGGACATCTGTTTTGGAAGATACTTAGATGTTCATAGGCATTGAAAGAGTACCTGGATATTCACAAGTACTAACCTGGAGGATCTGTGGATCTTTGTAGGCATCGAAGGAGTACTTGATTATTCACAGGCTTTGAAAGAATACTTGGATGATCACAAGTACGAACCTTGGAAGATACCTGGTCGTTTGCAGGTATCGAAATGGTACTTGGATGATCACAAGTACGAACTCTGGAGGGTGCCTGGACATTCACAGACGTTGAAGGAGTACTTGGATGATCACAAGTACTAAATACTGGAGAATACCTGGTCATTTGTAAGCATCAAAGGGGTATTTGAAGGCTCATAGGCCCTGAATATTCGGGAAGGCTTCCCACCTTCTGGTAGTCGGAATATCGAGGACGCGCCTCAAATATTCGTGAAGGTCTCCCACCTCCTGGAAGTTGGAATATTGAGGACGCGCCTCGCATATTCGTGAAGGTCTCCCACCTCTTGGTAGTTGGAATATCGAGGACGCGCCTCACATATTCATGAAGGTCTCTCACCTTCTAGTAGTTGGAATATTGAGGACGCGCATCGCGTATTCATGAAGGTCTCTCACCTTCTAGTAATTGGGAATATCGAGGACGTAGCTGAGATATTCGTGAAGGTCTCTCACTTTCTGGTAATTGGGATATTGAGGACGCACCTCGCATATTTGTGAAGGTCTCCCACCTCCCAGCAGTTGGAATATCGAGGACGTGCTTCGCATATTCGTGAAGGTCTCTCACCTCCTGAGAATTGGAATATCGAGGACGCGCCTCGCATATTCGGGAAGGTCTCCCACCTCCTAGTAATTGGAATATCAAGGACGCACCTCGCATATTCGTGAAAGTCTCCCACTTCATGGTAGTTGGAATATCGAGAACGCGCCTCGCATATTCGTAAAGGTCTCCCACCTTCTGGATGGCTGCAGGCGCTTAAAAGGGCTGGAACACCTAGACGGCAGCAGGCACTTGAAGACAACGGGATACTTGATTAGTCACTAGTATCCATACTATGGGGACAACTCGAACAAGTTGAGTGTCAATAAGAGGGACTACCCGGACAGTGGTAGGTACTCAAAGACAAATGGATACTTGGACAGTTGCAAGCACCCAAACTCATAAGACAACTCGAATAGGTTGAGTGTCAATAAAAGAGAGTACCCGAATAGTGGTAGGTACTCAAAGACAATAAGATACCTGGACAGTCGCAAGCATCTAAATTCTGAAGACAACTCGAACAGGTTGAGTGTCGATAAGGAGAAGTATCCAAACAGTGGTGGTATTCAAAGATAAAGGGATACTTGGATAGTTGCAAGCACCTAAATTCAGGAGACGACTCGAATGGGTCGAGTGTCGATAAGGGAGTACCTAGATAGTGGTAGGTACCTAAAGACAAAGGGATACTTGGACAGTCGTAAGTATCAATACTCTAAGGTTAACTCGACAAGTCAAGTGTCAATAAGGGAGCACCTAGACAGTGGTAGGTACCTAAAGACAAAGGGATACTCAGACAATCGCAAGTACTTAAACTCTGGAGACGACTCGAATGGGTCAAGTGTCGATAAGGGAGTACCTAGACAGTGGTAGGTACCTAAAGACAAAGGGATACTCGGATAGTCGCAAGTATCAATACTCTAAGGACAACTCGAACAAGTCGAGTGTTGATAAGGGGGAGTATCCAAACAGTGGCCGATACTCAAAGGCAAGATTTTTGAAATCAGGGTAGAGATATGCTTACCTGACGATATTTCTGATCTTTGAAAGTATGTCTGTCATGATTGTACATGCTGTAAATTCATGAATTTAAATATGGTTCGTGTATAAGAATTTTGTTAGTTTTGCATCATCTGAGTTCCATTAGGGAAAATTTTGAAAGACAGTCTTCATGTAGCATGTGGATGTCTTGAGCATGCCAGATGGGGGACTTTCAGTTTGAAAAGACTTTCCGCTTACTCTCATGGAAAATGCTATTTTATCTTGACCATTGATGCATAATTTATAAAAGCCACACTATCTCACTGTCATCATATCAACAGGGGTCCAAGTATTCTTGCAAGTGGTACAACTTTACCAATATGAGAGGTCTTTGTTGAGACTGTAATGTAGGCTTGGTCAACAGCTTATCAAAGGGGACTATCAAGGTCAAGGCTCTTGAAAAACTGCCGCAACATCATCTCCGGGTTTACCAGTCAAGGACCCCGTGAAAAGAGATAGAATAATCTTGCTTGTACTTTTCCGATCGATGCTCATAGACATATGAAATCTTACGTTAATTGAAGTGTCCTAGTCTGGAGAGACTTTTACAATGGAACGTAATGTAGGCTTGACTCATGTGGTAAAAGGGTGAGAGTTGGTAATTGCCTTGACATTTGTCACCTATCTTTCTTCTCACTATCAGATGGAAGCACTATTAATTGAACCACAATAGTAACTTTTTCTTGGGGATACAAATGGTTGTATTTTTTTGTCTTGGGGGGGGGGGCATTGGCCTTGCTTTTACTAGGCACGCTGCTTTTTCATGCCCTTAGTTTTTTATTCCAACTTTCTCATCCATGGGCATTGACCTTACTTTTACCAGGTACACTGTTTTTTCATACCCCTAGTTTTTTTTTTTAGGAACTAGCCTAGGCAAGTTTGAGCAAACTCTATCGTTAGACTCTTCAGTCTTCATCTTCAGTTGGCGCTCCAGGTTATTCTACTTGAATGGTAGTAACTTTTGCTTTGTCTCAATGTGAGGGTAAAATTACAGACTCACTTAGGCTGTACAATGAATACAAGTGCATAGAGAAGGAATTGCTTCATTCTAGGGCACTTAAATTATCGCGAGTGTTCATATGCAATAAAGACACCCAAAGATTGATGCAAGTGCGAGCAAAAAAATTTCTATCCCCTTTCTCACATCGTGATGCCGCATTGTCTTCGATATGCCCTAGTATGGGGTGGTTTTTGATAGGGGTATGAAAGAGACTTTACAAGTGTATGAGGCTCAAAGGGGGTGAACAATGGATAACCTATAGTGTTTAAGGTAGAGAAATGAAATGCCTCTCATTGCTTTGATTATCGTAGTATTCGTGAGAGAACTCTTCACCCTGCTGACATGGAATTTTTTGCACTCATCTCAAAAGTGTATAGATAGGGGACTGTGTGTAGGATATGGCTTACCTTTCATTATCCTAAAGCGCCTCATCCAGCATGTTCGATCAATCTTGTATTCTTCATTTAGCTGTCTATTCTGATAATCCTTAGTGGAATTAGTGATTTAGACAGACAAAATTATCATGCAAAATCCTACTTTGAAAATGCATGGAGCATTTTAAACATGGGGGAGTTTGTACAAATAATTGAATTTGCTCAAAATACTTTATTAATAAAGTTGTATTTATAAATACGTTAAATTTTGAACATCAAAAGAGTTATTCACAAATGGGTGTCGATGAATCGTCCCTATTCGATAGGGAGATGATACAAGAATGATCAGCCAGGGTTGGGAATCTGATCATTGATTTGATGGGCACTTATGCTTTTGCTCTTGCAAGAGAGAAGATGAAAATGGATCAATCAATATGGCCAAAATTAAACGTGAATTGTGGCCTGAAAGATAAGAGGAATCATGTTAGTCATAAACTCTTTTAGGAGTCAAATAACTAGAAGCAATACAACATTACCCTCCACTGGTTTACAGATGATTGAATAGACTTGAAGTGTGAGAAGGACACGAAGCCCTACATCTTTTGTTTCGTTAGGTCAATTATTTTCTTGTTTTTGCAGTTGCAGGAGAAGCAAACATTTTTTTATTAGTATCTGCACATGGCAACTAGTTGCCGTTTCCAAGGATCGAACCTCGGATGCCTCTGGATCATTTCAATTCACATACCACCCAGCCGCGATACTGGTAGTGTTCATGGAGCGCTTATTTTTCCATTTAACCGAATTGGCTCCTGGACGACACGTCCTTTCACACCAAGTTGGGTGAATTCAATATGGGTCACTTGATCTGCCCAGATTAACCATTAAGTTTGGTTCTTGAATTCCAATGCTTCTTGTCAATAGGAGAAATATGTCAAAAGCAAGTTCAGAGAGGGAGAGTATTGGAAACGATATCGAATTACCCTTTCCTATAGTTTGTGTTTTCTGACTCCTAAGGATATTTGAATATCGATGACAGTCTTTTTGTCTTGACATAGTTTAACGTCTCTTTTGATCAACCCTCCTTGTTTGTGGCCGAGTGTGCATGATTGTTGGTTGTTGATTTGTCTTCAACGCCTCCCCTTTTTGGAATTTTTCTTCTGTTTTTTATCATATGAATATTTAGCAGCATTGGGTAAAGTCATGTACCTCAAGCTTCCATGGAATCTGAGATGGGCAATCAAGATTTCTAGTTTTTTTATGGCAATTATTTTGACAAGAAGTGAGATTTCCAGGTTCTAAAGTCATCATTTGGAATAAGGGACTAGAAATTGCCTCAGTTGTATGGAATTTCTCCCCGTTGACAGTAGCCAATTCAAAGGAAGAGCTGAGATTTTTTCCTTGTGCTTCTTGGCTTGTCAAAGCTGGAATTCCATTAATGAAATCGCAACGTCTAGTTGATCATATTGTGCGAAGAAGGTATTGCTCAAACTTGAGATAGAGTTGTGCAGGAGCGAGGTGGAGTGCATAGAGCTCCGAGGATGGCTCGCAAAATGGGAAGGCTGAGAGCAGCATGGAGGAGGTTGCCCTGCCCTAAGCTACCATGGTATGTATGCTTTGAGTTCAACCATATGCCTGTGCCTATTACGTCCCGGCTTTCGCTTCCTATAAATAGAAGAGATGAGACATCATTTCCAATATTACATTCAGGGAATAAGACTTACCCTTGTTTGAAATGGGATGATCTTTTCTGTTTGCTCCTGCTCTCTTGAAAGAGTGTCTTTGAATTCAGCGAGTTCACATGATGCGCTAGCTTCAAATGCCCCCTGTCATACTAAGTCAAAGGGGATAGGGATGATATTCGAGACACGAAGTGAATAAGTTAGAAAAATAAATGGGATTAAATTTAACATCTTGTTTTGGCATAAGCTTTTGGTAATAAAATCATTTTGGTTTTTAAAAGTATATATCTTTTTTTTTTTTTTTTTGGGGGGGGGAGGAAGCATGAGGAAGCTCGGCTCTCAGTATTCTTCTTGGATGATATTTTCTTTTCATGGTTGGATAGCATCACCAGATTGGTTTGGAATACCGCCTCATGCTCTTGAAATAAAATATTAGAATTGTACATTAGATACTAGAATGGAAAGTGCAATAGTAATACATTAGGCAAGATAGGAAACATGAGATTATAAAAACAACCAAAACCCGTAAAAAAACTCCTATGAAAAGGGGCACTTTGATAGTGTTGGTTCTGCGATCAAGCACCTTTGAGTTCTTTGCCTTTAGTAGACTCGAAGCATTCGCATGAGAGGATCACTCATTGAAGCTACGGAAGTGTAGTCCATGCAACCAACAATGATGCTTGCGAGTTAAAGCTTTTATGAATAACTTCATCATTTCTTCTTTGGCCAGTTGTGGGTAGGTTTGCATCATAAAAGCCTCCCACCTTTCTGTATATGCTCAGAAATCCTTCATTGGTCTTTTTTTTGAAGCGAACCAAGTTCTCGCAAAGCAGTTCGGTTCCAATTTGACTTTGGTACTGATGCAGGAACGTGGAAGACAGCTCATTCCAATCCCTCATGAGATAGATATTTGCCGTGACGAACCATTGCAATGTAGGCCTTGTAAGACTTTCTTGGAAGGCCTGAGTTGTGAATGATATCGAGTTGTAGTGCCGACTTATTTCGGTGTGGAAATATTGCAAGTGGGCCATAGGGCAAGTCGTGTCGTTATACTTGCGGAGATTAGGTACCTTGATTTCTCTAGGGGTCATAATCCTATGAAGGCAAGACGAGCTTGCTGTGTCTTGGCTAGGCAACTAGTTTTCCCATTGCATATTTATCGCGGCTGTGAATTCCGCTGCTTCAGGAAAGCTAGACTCTACCGAAATCATTTCATGGCTTTCTTCCGGATAGAAATCACCAAATGAGGATGAGGTGTTTACGTCATCCTCATAGTCAGGTGACAAGCTTAGCAGTTCATTGAGAGACAAGTCATGACGGACGAAAGTTCCCCCTTCTAACAGGCCTTGGATCCTGTGTGTGGGTGGGAGGTAGTCATACGATGAATGGCTGATTTCACTTGTATAATATTGGTAGCCTTTAGGATTGTACCCTAGGGGATGCTCGAAGTCTTGGTGCAGCGATTCATTGGTTGTCAGGTTTTTGCCTATATTCAGTGGCAGGCATTTACTCGAATTGCTTAGGCTTTCTTTTCTTAACTCTTAGTTCGGACCTTTTGAGTAAAGCCCTTCGTTTTGCCAGCTGGACTTTGTCAAAGGGACTGGGAGATGGTGGAGCTTCGCTCTCTAGATTGATAGGGGTCGGCATTCTCTGGACCATTGATAGGGGTCGATATTCTCTGGACCCTAGCTCTTGCTGTAAGCTTGGGAAGCTGCATTGTTGTGCCCCGGTCTTGAATAGGTTTTATGGCAATGACCTCGTATACGGGCTCCTTGTTTTTCCTAGTGGGAAGCTTCTCAGTAGTAGGATACTACCCGCTCGTCCATTTATCATGCAATGCTACATTGATGTTTTCTTATGTGGGTTGTAGGTCAGACTGAGCGGTCGGGCTCTTCCCTAACATGGCATGTGTTCTTAAAAACATATTACCCCTCGTCTCTACGACTATTGGCTCTTCATACTCCGCGACTATCGGCTCTTCGTAGGGTAGGGTGATGTCGGCATTGACGTCAACATTATATTCTTGGCGGAAAGTATCGGTTAGTTCCCCCAAGTCTTAAGGAGACTAATCCTCCTTACGATGTACTATCGCAAGGTGGGGCCAGTCAAGTTTGATTGGTACGATTGAATCATCCTTCGGACCAAGTAGGATTGCAAGTAGGCCTTTGGGCGAGAGGTATTGGCGTACCCCTTGCATTCAGGCACTTTGAGCTCTTCAAGGATCTTAATGCTGGTATAATTAGACAAGTCCATGGGATCTTGCCCCTGCAGCTAGCTCAGCTTTTTCATGATCTTTACAAACTGTCTATCCTGTTGGTTATCATTTGGCAAATTTGCAAGTGTCATGAGTGTGTTTAAAGTAGGTATGGAATTAGATTTGGCTTGAGTAGACTCCATTTGCCTCGAGAGTTGTCGAAGGGCAATGGACATTTGTCCTACGCCATCTTCAGTATTAGCGAGGCGATTTTGTACATCATTTTGATCGAGCTCCATTGCCTGTGGCCATTCGTGAGCGACTAATGGATGGTGATTCATAATTACCCGGTGTGGCAAAAATAATGAATGAGCACGAGAGTAAATAAAGATTGATCCATGACAACGGTTCAACTATTTATTTATTTGTCAAAAGAGGATTTTACAAACAATAGATTTCTGACTTCTAAACTTAAAATTAAATTGACATAACGAAATACTAGGTATTACACAAAAGTCCCTAAACAATGGGACAAAACTTTCACAATATTAACACTAGGGGGCACATGATTGCTATTTTATATGTGACGGAGAGCATTGTTCTTGCGAAGATGCTTGTTTCCTTGGACTGGCTCTGAGACATGTACCTAGCTTATTCCCAAAACCCTTTGCATATGCTCTACTTGCTTGTTTTGATTGATCTCGTTGGTTGGGTGAGGGACCGATGGCCGTAGTCTTGTTGGGATGTGATGGTTGTGAATGTAGGAATCAGAGGCGTGATGGGCCTTTTCCTGTCTCTCTAGCCCTTCAGGTACCCACGATCCTTTTGTAATGGCACTTACTCCATGTTTCCTCGATAATGGTAATCTCGAATGCGTAAGTTACAATTTTGATGGGTGAAAAGGAGCAGATGGATCTTCCTCTTGAAAGGCAGCGGGATCTCTTGAAGGGCTCCATACTGTCGGGCCACCCTATATGGGTAATAGGGAGTGGTGTCGATGAGGCCGAGCAACGGAATCGAATTGTAGCATTTGTAAGCAAAACGAGCTCTCTTTTCATGGAACCAGCCGGCACACCATAGGAATGCCTCAGGAGCGGGGTTTCTTAGGAAATTTATCCAATTAAAACAGTTTTGATTGGGAATGTATGGTCCTAGAACCACAATTTCTGCAATGGATTTTCGAAATCATTTGTTTTAGACGATTGCATGAGGCATTGAAGTTCGCTTAGGTGAGAAAAGAACTAGACTTGTAAAATTTCTGGGGAAGCTCGCATAATTTTTTCCGTGTTTTCTTTAAAACGATTAAGGGATAAAAATGTTTCAGCTAAAATCATGTTGACATAATTTTACCCCCTTGAGACTTGATCAACCAGCCATGCCATTGAGGGACTTATGGCATCTCTTTGATGGGGGAAAATGATAAACCTGAAAAAGGTTAGGAGGAAAATCTTACTTTTTTGGGTTATGGGTTGATTTTCAAAATGAGCGGTCAAAAACGCTAGTGGGCAAGCAAGTATTATGGTTGGTTTCAAGAATTTGCCTCATAATATGAACTTCAGTTTTTAAAAATCGCACTAACCCACGTAGTGGGTCTATACTTGTTGGTGGTCTAACAAGCTTATTCTTGTGAGGCGTTCCAATGATGTTGCTGTTTTCTTCCAGAGTTGGGGTTAACTCGAATCCACCAAACATAAAAGTGGACGTCCTAGGGTACTAGAAATGTGCTATTGCCTGCAGGACTTCAAGATGAACAGGGATTTGGAACAATGATAAGAGATGATCGACTTTGGCTTTCATGCGCTCTTGGGCAAATTGATCCAATTGACCCTACCATCTAAAGAGCTCCGCTTTTGGGGCGGGAATAAACTGGATATTGTCTCCTCCCATCGCATATAAATAGGGACTCAAAAAACCTACCTAAATTGCCACCGGCCAATAAAGAATGACTGAGTAAAAAAGTAAAGAAATTACTTTGCTTTTAAAGAAAACAACAAGCATAGAGACATGTGCATGGTACGTGCGGCTCGATGTTTAGCTGAGAATGCTTGTTGAAATTAAAAGGGTGTCTACCAGTCGTAGTCTCGCACTAGCATCATACCCTCTTAATCTCGGTTCTACCTAAAGAAATTCGGGGAAAAGAAAGGTAGCCTCTACATCGCAGTCTCGCGTTCAAGGTCGTATCTTTCTTAACATCATCCTAAATATACTATGGCAGCCTAGGTCCGGCGGTCGGGTTGTCTGTGCCATGTGTTGCGCTAAAACAGTAAAGCAAGCATAGTAGTTTAAAATCACAAGACATTTTATTTTAACAAAATTAAAATAGATCTCTAAGCTACTAACCTGCATAAAAAAAAAAAGCCCAAGTTAGTAAAGTGTTTAAACAAGATTAAAAAAAGGAACTAAGTCCACAAATTGTCCGTAGTGGAGTCGCCAAGCTGTCATGACTTCTTTTTTGGCGCCCGATAGGTGTGGGTGCTTGCGGAGGCTAATTGTTTGGCTAGGTCTATTAGGCTTAGCCTGGGTTCTCCTAAGCCCACCAATTCACAACTTAATGGCTTAATACTTTAACTTATAAATTAATTTTAAAAAGGAGTCGCCACTAATCAATTTGAGGGTGGGTCGATTAGAAACCCAAATGAAATATTGGGAGAAATACTTGCTCCTGCACAACCAGAGAAACTGGGTTCGGGGACTTGATTACACTAGTTAATCACTAATTCCCTTCCGGTACCTAATCTTATTTAAACCCTAAGGCTTTTGGATTTTTGAGAGATTTTTCCATGCATTTTGTGGAGGAAAAACACATTTTTGGGTCTTTTTTTTTTTTTTTGGTTATGAAAAGTATTTTTGGATTTTTGGATCCTTTTTGAAAATATAAATCATTTTTTTAAATTTTTTAAAATTTTTTTAGATAATTGGGAAAACATGAGATATTTTGGGATTTTTCTGATTTTTGAAAAATAAATTATTTTTTTTTATTTTTCTATAATAATAATAATAATAATAATAATAATAATAATAATAATAATAATAATAATAATAATAATAATAATAATAATAACAATAACAATAATAACAATAACAATAATAACAATAACAATAATAACAAGAATAATAACAAAAATAAGAATAATAATAAGAAAAAAATAATAATAACAACAAGAATAATAACAACAATAATAACAGCAACAACAATAAGAGACGACGACGACGACGACGAGTACCACGAGCTAAGAATCTCCATCTGCTCTAAGTGGGCGAGCTAAACCAATTCCAAGGGAAGATACCGGAGCACAATTAAGGTAGCTTGCCTGCCAAGCCGATAGGCGAGGGGGTGGAGTCCTAAAGTGAACTACTCATTTGAGTAGCCCTTCCTGCCAAGCCAAGGAAAGAGTTGACGGAAAAGTCACCTTTACTACCACAAATGAAAGCATGAGGTACAATCTATCAAGGGAGCACGTGAAACTCATCACTACCTCGTAAGGGCGAAAGAGGATTGGCTTTTCGACTGAGTTGGTGAAATACCAGTTATATATATATATATAAAGTACGACCCTCCTACCTGTCAAAGTCAAGAGAGAATATAGAGAATGGAACGAGCTCAAATGAGACTAAGCAACCACCGACCATTCACCTTCATAAGGAAGAACCAGTGATAATAATAACCGGTTAAATAATAATAATAATAATAATAATAATAATAATAATAATAATAATAATAATAATAATAATAATAATAATAATAATAATAATAATAATAATAATAATAATAATAATAATAATAATAATAATAATAATAATAATAATAATAATAATAATAATAATAATAATAATAATAATAATAATAATAATAATAATAATAATAATAATAATAATAATAATAATAATAATAATAATAATAATAATAACCAGTGGGCGGTGGGGCTTGACGCGCGAGCGATGGGCAACGACGGCAGGATCAACTAGTGACTCGACGTTCAGCTTGCAATTTTTGGCTCGGCTTGGATCCGTGAGAAGGGTGGCGACGACAAACGGTGGCTTGGCATGGGGAACGACAGTGGCCCAACACCACAGGGGGTCATGGCTGGTTCGTTGGGGACGGCGTCAAGGCTGTGCGCATGGGCAGCAATTGGAGGGACGAGATCTGTTAGCGTCATCGGTGGCCAAACGGCAGCGGCGGCCAGCCTGGTGTTGCGGCGAAGCTTGATTGACGCCTAGATTTGATTAAGCACGATCAAATCTGGCCTTTGCCAACCCTTGCCCTTGGATCTTCAGATTTGAACCTCATATTTGACCCCTCACTCAGCCTGACCCTCTCTTTCTCGGATCAGAACCCTCACTCTGGCTGGCCTCTCTCAGTTCTTAGCTAGCTCGCTCTTGAGCCTCCCCGGAAGTCTCTCGGGGGAAGTTTCTCCGAGCTTGCTGGCCTCGATCACTCTCGCTTGTGGTTTTGGCCTTCCCTCGACATCCTATTTATAGGCAAGGGGAAGGCCGGTCGACGGTGGTTCGGCCATCGGTCTTTTGCACTTCGAGCGGCCTACGCCGACCGAACCGGTGTCTTATCCATTGAGGTGGCTCTAGCTAGGCCGCCTCGCATTGAAGACGGGTCCCCTCCGCCCGCTGCGTCGTACATCGCCAGCTAGGGGTGAGCGCAATTCCCGGGTCTAAAGGGACCGGTTACGGTTCCCGGTTCCTTTATTTTGGGAACCGGAAGTTTCGGTTCCAAGCGGAACCGGAACCGATTACCTAGGGCTCCAAAAGGAAGAACAGAACACCTCTCGCTCTCGCTCTCGCTTCGCACGTTGCTGCCCCCTCTCTCTCTATCTCTCAACCTCGATCCCACACATTCCCTCGCCGGCGTAACCCCCCTCACCGGTGACCCCTGAGCCACCAGCCATCTCCGTGTCGCACCACTGCGTCTCCACTTGTGGAACCTGCGAGTGCTGCTAGCGGTTCGATCTTCTGCCGCCCTGCAACCGTCCGAAGCGCCGCCCCCCGTTGTTATTCCCACGCCCCGCCTTGCTGGTCACCGTCGCTCCGCCAGCGCCGACGCTTGTTGCAGCCATGACCCATTGTCACTGATCCCGCTTCGCCCGCTGCAGCCCCCAGCTTCGCTGGCTATCCCTCTCACCCACGAGCTCTTGCTCTGCCCGCTGCAGCCCCTAGCTCTGCCGGCTATCCCTCTCACCCACGAGCTCCTACTCTGCCCGCTACAACCCCCAACTCGCCGGCTATCCCTCTCACCCACGAGCTCCACCATGCAGCCGTTCGAAGCGCCGCCCCCCGTCGCTGTTCCCACGCCCCGCCCTGCTGGTCACCATCGCTCTACCAGTGCCGACGCCTGCTGCAGCCACGACCCAGCATTTGACTCGTTGTGTGGTAGCATCTCTATTTTGCACTAGATCTATGATGAAATCCTATTCTGCTCTCCCCGTGGAATAAGTATCACCAACTAAACCACATAAAACTAGTATTTGGTTTAATTTTTTTCTTCGTATATTATAAACTTCAAAATATATTGACATTCTTGGTCGACTTGCTATATTAAGTGCTATGCTGTCGCAATCAAATAGCAATAAAATTACAAGATCTAAGATTGATATCTTTTTGGGGTTTAACAAAAGTAGATGTATAGGAGTTTGGGGGTTGAGATAATGGCACCATTTGAATCCTAACTTTATATCACTCTCTCGATGAGTATTAGCATTCTCACTGATATTGGCAGAACCATGTATACCTCACATGTCTTTGGGTTCTTCAATGGTCTTGTTAGTCTGTTTCTTTTGATTTGGTGCTGCTCGCACACTCTGTCTTCCTAAGAAATTGGCATTTTGTTTGGCATCGTCATCACTTGACAATTGAAATATTTGGTATTCTTGTCAGTTGCTTGTCTTCTTAGTTGCTGTGCATTTAAAAATTTCTATTGGAAGAGTAACTTTGATTAAGCAACTTCTATTCAAGTTCTTATAGAGTGGGTCTCATTCTTATTTATTAGGGTGTTTTTAGGCTTTTGGGAAATGGCAAAGCCAACTGTTAACTTATACGTAACTTATATATGTTTGACAATGATTTGATAAAGATGGAAGAAATTTTGGGATCAATCGCTTGTCATGGTGAGAGAGGTTAGAAGAACGTACCTTTGGTTTCGTAATTACAGTGCAACCAAACCTTTCAAAAGTTAGATCCCTGAATTGCTAAAGATAAAAGCATTGTGGTACCAACTATACTGTTGGAATACTCTGCATCATTAGATTCTCAGCCAAGTCCAACATGAGGAGTTCGAGTTCTTTTGCAAAGTAATGATAAAGCCCAATCTTTCCAATTTGACATCTGAGTGAAGTATGATTTCTACAGTAGAAATTCTACTTACCCTGGCTTTTGGAATAAAAAAGATCAAGACAACTTTTTGAGTGTGGGCTAAGTTGGGTTACGGTATGGTCAGCAGTGGGAGATGTGGGAGCAAGGCAGGAAAGTTCCTTTGAGTAAGAGAGAGCTTGTTTGACCATGTTTTGATTTTTGGTTAGTAGTGATAGGGAGGACTAAAAAGCTTGTGGGCGAAAGAAATCTTTGATCATTGCAATGGGAGCTACATGGTTTGAAAGTTTATGCTTTGTCGCTAGGAAAACATTTCGATTTACAGAAACGCCTTGAGTAGATACCTTTCATGTAGGTAAATATTATTCTTGGGATCTTTTTTGTAATTGGTTGGCACCTCTCGGTGTCATTTACTCTTTTTCACCTGAGTTTTTCTCCTCTTTCTCGAGGAGGAGAATTTGGTTCCACTGCATAGTATAATTAGGTCTAGATAGCCCCTGAGGGACTTATATGTCTTGTTCTTGACTATCATTCGTTCTTGACACTTCCTTGATTTGCTGGTATGAAGGGAGTCCCATTTCTATGCTAGACATTCTTGTTCTAGTGGTGTTTCATTTCTAGTCTGCTCTTTGTTTTGAAATTTCTAATTATATTCTATTATTGTTGTGTAGTGCGAAGTTAATGTATCAAAATAACACATCAATGGAGGTGGAGGGACATGAGGAGATGACTCCGATTACGAAATTGGAGTTTTCTGGCAATGAAATTGAAGAAGAGGCACCCCCTACCATGAGTGCCACAAATAAGGTACCCGGTTTTGATATTCCTCATGATAAGAAATATACATCCAAATGCTGGAATCATTATTCGAGAATCAGTGATAAGGATGAAAAAATATATCATGTGAAGTGCATTCATTGTGGGTCCATGTTTAAGTACCATGTTGCTAACGGTACTTCTGCAATGAGAAAGCACTTGACCACATGCAAGAGGTTTCCCCGTAATGTAGATAAGAGGTAGAAATTCTTTGCACCACGTAATGCCAACATGGCTGGCAAGGCGGGAGGAGATTCTAGTACTGGTAGCATCTTATCGATATGGTTATTTAATCAAGAACAGTGTAGGCACATGGTTATTTAATCAAGAACGTTGTAGGCACATGCTTGCTCGGTTCATCATCCATGATGAGCAACCTTTTTCCTTGGTTGAGCGTGTTGGATTTCGTGAATATGTTATTGAGTTACAACCTCTCTTCAAACATGTATCACGTTTCATAGTGGCAAAAGATTGCATGAAGTTGTTTTTATGTGAAAGAACTTTTTTGAAGAATTATTTTGGAAAGATTAATTCTAGGACCGCACTCACGATTGATACATGGAGTTCCAATCAAAATCTGAATTATTTGTGTCTCACTGCACATTTTATTGATGAAAATTGGAAGTTGTATAAAAGAATCATCAACTTTGTGGTGATGCATAGTCACAGGGGTAGGGAGATTGGGAAAATGGTGGAGAAATGCATTGAGGATTGGGGAATAGAAAAAAAGGTGTCCATAATTACCGTGGATAATGCTAGCTCGAATGATGTTGCAATTGGCTATTTGAGGGAAAAACTTTCGAAAGAAAGGTCGTTGATATTAGATGGTAGTGTTTTGCACATGAGGTGTACAGCTCATATATTAAATTTGATTGTGAGAGATGGCTTGACTACGATACGTGACTCAATTGCACGTATCCGAAATATGGTTAGGCATGTAAGAAGTTCTCCCATGAGAGCCCAAGTATTTCAATCTTGCATTAAGAGAGAACATATCACTTATAAGGGTTCAATAGTTCTTGACGTTGTCACTAGATGGAACTCCACTTACCTCATGTTAGACACTGCCATAAAGTTCAGAAAAGCTTTCGAAATGATGAAAGAAGACGATCCATCTTTTGTAAGTGAGCTTAATCATGAAACTCCTAGTGATGATGATTGGGAAAATGGTATTATTCTTTCGGAATTTCTAAAAGTATTCTATGATACCACCAATCAGATGTCTGGGAGTTCATATGTTATTTCAAATGAATATTTTGAATGGATGGCAACAAATATTATGGAAGCTTGGATAAAGTGAATATGATGGTGTTGATTGCAGTTGTGTTAGATCCTGAGCCAAGTTAAATTATGTGAGTTTCTTGTATGGACAAATTTATGATGATGAATAAAAAATTAAAGAGATGCATTACAAGGTGAAGGATACATTGGAGCGTTTGTATGAATTTTATGAGCAATCTTCTCTTATTTCAAGTGATCAAAATTTTGGTGGCCATAATTTGGGTGCAAGTAGTAGTGGTTCCAATGTCGATACGGGTGGTAATGAAGGAATAAAGAAGTATAACGGTCAAGCTTGGAAGAAAATGTTTTTATACTCGAATGAACAAGAGTGCGATGACAACAAGTCCGAGCTTGATGAGTATCTTCAAGAAAAAAATGAAAAGGATCTTGATCTTGACATTTTGATTTGGTGGAAGACTAATGGCTCAAAATATAAAATCCTTTCCTTGATGGCTCGAGATATTTTGTCCATTCCTGTAACTACCGTGTGCTTGATGGCTTTCGAAGTTCTTTAACTCCCAAAGTAGTGGAAGCTTTGATTTGCACTCAAGATTGGTTGAGAGCCGTTCGTGTACCACTTGATGTTGAAGAGTGCATCAAGAACGCAGAACAATTTGAGTTGGGTAAGTAATGTTTATATCTTTATATATTGTAATTCTTTTTGTATATCTAATAAGTGAATATTTTATTTAATCTCTTATTCTTCTTTTTTTTCAAATATGGTTGGTCTTAATGCGGAGATTATCGTCGATAAATAGAGTTGGTGGTGTTGCATCTGCAATGGGTCCAGCGGTTGAGAAGTCAAGCAAGGTTTTTTGTTGGCTTTGTGCTACTTTAACTGTGCAAAAGTTGATTGATGAGCAACTTCGTTTGTCGTAATCTTAATGCAGGCTCCTCTTATATACATTGAATTTTTTAACTATGTTGTCAAAGAGTTTAGGAGCTTTTATATTGGCAAAATGACATGCTTCATGGAGTATTATCGATATTGATTTTTTTTCTGTGTCTTTACCTAGGATTTTGACTAATTTTCATCCATGTCTTTGCAGGGTTTCGCTGTGCCAAAGGAATCACATGAAAAGATTGCAGAGTTCACACTATGGAGTAGATGAAAATTTGAGATCTTGTTGGCACTTTTGGTTTTTCATCTCGTTAGTATATTTTGCTTCATCATTTTCATTTGACTCAGCTGATAAGACATATGGCATATGGCAAATGTGACGATTTAGGCTTTAGTGCACATACATTATGTGGCCACAATAATTATAGTTGGCACTGGTATGTTTGCTAAGATGTGGGAAGTTACCGTAGAATATGCGTGTATGTTATAGTTCAAATCTGAAAATGAAAATGAAAAAAAGAAAGAAAAAAAAAAACCTATTGGAACCGGGAATCGATCCTAGAACCCGTGGACGGGGGTAGGTTCCAGTTCTTTGTTCGATGAGTAGATTAGGGTTCCAAAAATGAGGAACTCAGAGCCGATGGCGGTTCCTGTGTTCCAAACGGAACCGAACCGGAACCCTGGAACCACTCACCCCTATCATCGGCTCCTTCTCCATTCTGGCGTTGCGCACGTCCAGCCTCCGGCGCGTGCTACATATCCATCCGGGGAAGAAGACAAAAGAAGGAAGAAGGAAAAGGGGGTTGGACCTAAGGGGAGAAAAGGCCGGGCCTTAGGCCCTTGCGTGGTGGGGGGAAAAGAAGAAAAGGGGGCTTGGTACGAAGGCCCAGCCCTAGCGGATTGCAGCTCCTCTTTTTTTTTTTATATTATATATAATTATTAATTATTTATTATCTGAAAAAAAAAAAAAAATAAAGATTAAAAAAATTAAGGCCTAATTAAAAACCTAATCAAAATTTAGGTGTCAACTAGTAGTTCCCTTAACTACATAGATCTCATGTCCGATGGATTTCTTCAGTCCGTTTATTATTATACTTGATCACTCATTTTTATGCAACTATCACATAAACAATTAAAATGCGAGCATGAATGCTTTTACAGTACAATTTTCATACTGTACAATTTTACAATACATTGTCGTAACTTAGTACAAAAAAATCATAATAAATTGTTAAAATATTCACAATGTTAAGTAATCAAGTGTAAAATGAAAGTATAATCAAAGTACGATATTACAAGGAGTTAATTTTAGAAGTTTCCAAGCCAGCACTAATTAATTCGTTTCTTTGGAAAAAAGAAGAAGAAGATAGAATCACTTTTGTTTGACAGTACAAGATTTGGAATCTGATACAATTTGTATTAAAAACATATATATATATATATATATATATATATATAAAAAAATATGAGACTTTTAAATCATATCACATGTTTGGCGAATCAAGACACAAGATCTCATGTTATTGGTGTGACAATCTTGTACCAAATTGACTCATTTAATTCATGTCAATTTATTTTTATGTAATATAATTTTAGCAATTCATTTTCAATCCAACCCAAGCTACATTGTTAGTGTTTTTTCTCCTTAAAATGTTGCCTTCGAGGAATGGACAACTCCATAAATTGGCTAGCCAAAGTCAATGAGGGAACTTAGGTCTGGTTATGGATGGGGTTTGAAGCTGGCGGAGACATGACATGTGAAGGACTTTGCTTGGGCGATGAGTATTGTCCTCGCTAAAACTATGAATGCAATGATTGAATGGTACTCATTGTTGATTTATCTCCATGCGAGACATCAATAATTATTCAAGAAGATGTTTGTATGAATATAAATCTGAAGAAACCGGGAATGATTTCGACCCTCGCATTATCCGTCCACTGCGCGGCTCTTTCTCCATATGGACAGGTAGTGATTTATCTAATATGAAATCTCTTGTAAGTTTAGAGGAAGATGGTATATGTCGGATCAGAAAAAATAGTAGCCATCAACATCATTGCATCATATTCATTATTGGGATAAGTGCAATAGAAATCCTAAAATTTGTAACGAAAATGCAAGTGAGCCCTAAAACTTGTAAAAAATGCAATTAAAGTCCTAAAACTCGTCAAATTGGTTTAATCGAGTCCTAAAGTTAACACCGTCTAACTTTTTAATAGAAAAAGCTGACGTGGCATTTAAATTTGATTTTTATTTTCCATGTGGCTTTTTAAAATTATTTTTTATTCAAATTAGATTTAAAAACTAGTAAAAATGCTAAAATTTATTTTAAAAACAAAATAGTTCAAAAAAAAAAAAGAAAAAGAAAAAGCTGCCGCTGCCATCAATGGGCCGCTTCCGTCGCCGCCCTAGGCGGGGGTGGCCAATCCCGGAGGGGCCGGCAAGGGTCGGCGACCGTCGCCGGCCCTAGGCGGGGTGGCCAACCCTCGCTGGGGCCGGCAAGGGTCGGCGACCGTCGCCGGCCCCTCCGGTGATGGGCGGTGGGGAATGAAGCGCCTGCCATTTTTTTTTTTTTTTTTTGAATTGTTTTTTTAAATAATTTTTAGCTTTTCTTTTCTAGTTTTTAAATCTAATTTAAATAAAAATAATTTTAAAAAGTCACATGGAAAATAAAAATTCATTTTAAATGCCACTTTATGCCACGTCAGCATTTTCCGTTAAAAACGTTGACGATGTTAACTTTAGGACTTGATTAAACCAATTTGACAAGTTTTAGGACTTGATTGAACCTTTTTACAAATTTTAGGACTTAATTGCATTTTCGTTACAAGTTTTAGAACTTCTATTGCACTTATCCCTTCATTATTCTATTCAATACAAAGACTCCTCAGCAAGTTCCAAGTTTTAGGGACACTTACTCTTCTTGATACGGGAAAACTATGGGATATATCATCTTCTATTCATCTACATCATAGAAGTTTGGCAAATGTAAAATCAACATATGGCAAATTCCTAAGACCCATTAAAGGGAACAACATTTGACGACTGAGAAAAATCGACTTGTGTAGAACCAGCTCATAACTTTTGATGCGTTATGCTTCGGTATGATTGCATTCTGGTCGCCCATTATTAGCTCTCCTTGTAAAAACTGCATCAATATTCATGAAGCTGCGATTTTTGGGATGTTACAACGTTGACAAATGTAATAGACTCAGGACCCTGCATCACATGTCAACTCATACACAAATTAGCAGGATCGTGATGATCGTCAGCCTTTTTTTTTTTTTTGGTGGTAAAAAAACATGTGATTTTCAAGCTTTGTGAGAAATGATTGAGTAGAATATAAATTCAAGGGAGCACTGCCGACAAGAAACATCAATATCTTCTTGCTTTGCAAGGTCTGCACAATTCCCTCCATTTACAGACTCTGCAAAACGTAAACGGGTATAAAGGCACATATATCAGAAAGCAGAATGGCTAGTGATGTCGGCCATAGATGACTTTGACTCTTCAGAGAGAAGAGAGGGACTGGGGGATGTTATCTTGAACTTTGCTATTTTGATTAAGTGAATTCATAGCACACAAACTCATTTTTTAGGGTTTTCTTTTCTAAGCCCATTGTGACCCATGTTACAAATTTCATGTGGCTTTAGGGAACCCTTTGGGTTTGAGAGATATTTTGACATCCCTAATTGCATATGATGCTGTCTTATCAGTTAATAACAGAAAAGTCATAAACCAATACATCCGTGCTATCTTTAACCTAAATTAATTTTAGTATAAGTTATAATCTCTAACTGGCATACCCGCGTCATATTTACTCAAAATCAATTTTTCATATTACACAAAATCCTAAATTGATACATACCATCACAAATCTACCAAAATCTTGGGTCAAAATGGCTTTTGCCAAAGGAGAAGCGTACTTCGATACTTTTTGTGGTCATTCTTTAGGCAATGAATAGTTGTTTTTATAAAAAATAAAAACTAAAATAAACGAACCGAATTTGATACTATTCTTTGCTACGATATTATGATCATACTGTGATTTAAGATTTCTTTGGAAAAGAGTTGGAATCATTGCATCAAACGAGTAATCTTTGTTTGTTTGTACCAAATTAGAGAGAAGCCGCAAAAATGGCTGCTATTTCTCTATTTTCTAACTGGTTGGACAATTCCACAGAAATGTTGCTAAATAGAAATATTCTTGTAGCAATTGCATGTACTAAGCATTCAACAAGAAGATCATTGTTACAGAAATATAATCCACCAAATAAGAGAGAAGCTGCAAAAATGGCTGCTTTTGCTCTATTTTCTAACTGGTTAGACACCACCACAGAAATGTTGCTAAATAGAAATATTCTTGTAGCAATTGCATGTACTAAGCATTCAACAAGAAGATCATTGTTACAGAAATATAATCCACCAAATTAGATAGAAGTTGCAAAAATGGCTGCTTTTGCTCTATTTTATAATTGGTTGGACACCACCACAGATATGTTGCTAAATAGAAATATTCTTGTAGCAATTGCACGTACTGCGCAAGCATTCAACAGGAAGATCATTGTTACAGAAATATAATCCACCAAATTACAGAGAAGCTGCAAAAATGGCTGCTTTTGCTCTATTTTCTAATTGGTTGGACACCACCACATATATGTTGCTAAATAGAAATATTCTTGTAGCAATTGCACGTACTGCGCAAGCATTTGACAAGAAGATCGTTGTTACAGAAATATAATCCCCCCTCGCTGCACATTATCTTAGAAATTTCAATCCATGCTTGTCGTTACCACTTATTGGTGATGGCATCACCAATGGAAACGAGAGTTTTAACATAATTGCAATTGGTAACTAATGGTGGAATATTCTGCTTGGAACTTCTCATGAACGCCAAGCAGGCGACGATTTCGTCGGAGGCCATCCAGACATCATAATTTGCAGACATTGCGTCCAATCCAAGTTCGCGACTTGCAATTGAGAACTGCCTGGCCGCAGTGTCGAAGTGAGCCTTACAAGTCTTGAGCACCGGCTTCCATGAAGATGTCGTGTTTGGGTGCACAAGCATTTGGTCCAATAACTTCTGCCTCTCGGTAGTGTTCTTCGCCGCTATTTGCAAAGCGATTTCACCGAGAGAAAGAAATGAAGTTGCATTTACAGCTCGTGGGTCAAGGTTTAGAGTGGCGACGCATTCTGGGTAAACTTTGGTTGCCCTGCAAAGCTCGCGTACCAGCACGGATTCTGCACTGGCTGAAGATGCGGAGAAGAAGACAACAAGGCAAAACACGAGCAATATCACTAGTTTCTGGCTTGGTGGATCCATTGAAGAAGGCGGTGTGCGGTGAGGGAATTGTTAATGATTTTCTGGTGTTTTTTTTCTGGGTTCATGTGAAGGAAAGGGCTGGTTTTATATCAGAGGAAACCCTAACGAGAAGCACACGTACGTTTGGACAGAGAAGGGATAAGAAGAAGGTTAGTTTGACGGCAGTTGAAAGACGATGCAAGGAAGTCGGCGAGTGAAAGACGGTGGTGCGGGCAATTCCATGAACAAAAACTTAACGGGCTGAACCGTCTGCAACCTATCTTGTAATCTAGAAGGGGTTTGGCCCTCTATTCGAAATAATTGTTCACGTATATATTTCTATTTTTGGAGATCTTTTCTACAGAACGAAAGTAGCCTGGCTAATTCGGACATATGTACCAACGATTTCTTCAATTGTCGATTCTATGTTCGTCTTCTTACGCGCCTAAATCAACATTTTTAGGTCTTATTCGTTTGAGACATCACCTGGTAACTAACTCTACCCTTTTTGTTGCGAAAACAAACAGATCAAACAACAGAATAAATGAACAAAGAAATATATCGATTGGAGGCCAGATTTATGCGGTTAAGTCAATGTGATATATTCCACGGGAAATCCAATAGAAGATTCCACTATAAATCAAGTGGTATAAAAAATATTATAATTATACTTGAGTTATTTAAACACTTCTTGTGTTTCCTAATCCTCAATTACACATAATAACTCACACATTGCTCGATCCTCACAGATCTCTCGAACTAATCTCTCAATACACACACCCCACACACGCACACAAAATCCTTCCCACAAGATTTGATCAACTTCAATGCTTTTGGATTGCTTTAAGGTATACTTCACAAGTAAGCCCTACCTTACTTACATTGGGAAAACATTCTATGATATTTTGAAGTTAACAAATCATCTATTTCTCATTATTATTCAATTAATGCAGATTTTGTTTATTTCGAGTAATGTAAATAGCTGGGTAAAGTCTTGATCGCTAATGTACTCGCTTAGTTCAAAAGTCGATTTCTAGGGGGCGCTTGGATAAATTCACTAAATTGCTGATAAAGGCAGCTCCTTTTATCAACTGTGATGAATACATTTATCATTTACTTACCCTAATTGGGTATGAAGATCTAGAAAGAAGAACAATGTAAATGCTATAACTTTTGTACGAAGCTTTTATGAGTACCATAACTTTTTTTTCCCGCTTATTTAAGTACCGTATTGGAGTAAAATCGATCATATGAGTTTAATTTCCTGCAAATCATCCTATATCAATTTTTTATTATTAATCTCCCATCCGACACAGAATTTTTGAATTTTTGAATTTTGAATTTTTATTTTTGTTATTTTTGTTATTTTTGTTTTTCCTTTTTCTATCAGGGTTGGCAAGGTTGCCTAGATTGGGTGAGGGCCGCCTCGTCTTTAGCTGTGAAGGCCCTTGCTCGAATTGGGCGAGGGTTTCCGATGACCCTCACCAGCCCTAAAAAAGACAAAATAAAAAATAAAAATAAATAATTAAAAAAAATCCATGTCAAAATTGATGAAGCCGCATAGGACGACCGGCATTCATGTTGGATTTTTTTGGCAAGGAAAATCGGTAATGATATTCAAATTATCGATTTTTCAAATTTATGGCATCTAAGAAAGCGAAAAAAGCTGTGACACTCAAGTGAGTGCCGCATAAAAGTTATAGCATTTGCACCGTTCTTACTTGGAAGATCTAGATATTCCTTTGACTTAATTCGTTGGTCAAAAGAATTGGAAGCTTCGATCCTAGGCTTGGAATTTTGGAAAGAAAAATTGGAGTTAAATCAAATTAATTATTACTTATTTTACTCGGTCAATCAAAGGAACCGACAATTGACACACTTAGCGACTTTATTTTAGGAAAGCTCGCTATTACCAAAAAGATCCGATTTTATGAGCTATCAAATCTTCCCGTGATTGCGTTTATTAATTCCAACGACTAAGGCCCATTTGGTTCAACTTTGGGGAAATGACTTTGCATTTCCCCAAGTATCTTTAGAGGAATGGGCATTTGATGAAAGCAAAAGTGTTTGGATACTCTATTTTGGTGTATTTTGCAAAGTAGCTTTGAGGTGAAAAGAAAAAAAAAAAGAAAAGGAAAAAGCAAGAGGAGATGCTGAAGTAGAGAGGAACGATCGGAGGCAGTCGGAGCTAGTGGCAATTGGGAGGGGGGCGGTTGGTGGCAGTGGTGATGGGGAGGCGACGGGTCACACGACCCACGCATTGCCGTCACTTGGGTCGCGGCCTTAGGCGACGCCGCGTGAGGCCGCGCGACCCACGCACCGTCGGCACCTGGGTCGTGCGACCCAACTAGTGTCGCCTAGGTTGTGCGACCCAGCCGGCGTCACTTGAGGCCGTGACCTAGGCGACAGCGGTGCGTGGGTCGCGCAACCCAACCGGCGTCGCCTGAGGCCACGACCCAGGCGACGACGATGCGGGGGGTCGATGTCCGAGGTTGCCTGAGTAGATTCGGCGACCCTTCAAGTCCAAGGAAGACGATGAACGGTAATTATTTAGGGCAAAAGAGGAAAATGCAAATATCAATGAGGGCAATATTGGAAGAAAAAAATCATTAAACCTCTATTTAGCATTCCGAAAATGCTGAAAGCCCAAAGTAGGTGGGGACCCTGCTTTGGGCTTTCAGCATTTCAAATGCAAGCATTTGGGGAAAGGGAGCTCCAAATGCTAAACTAAACACCAAAATTTTTTCCCAAAGGGCTTTGGCGGCCCAAAGCCCCTTGGGAAAGTCGAATCAAACGGGGAGATTCAAGATTATATAGTAGATTTATACAAGCCTAAAAATACATGGAAAAACAAGAAAGCTACAAATGCTGAAAGTTCCCGTTGATTGTTATTGTGATCTGAGAGGTGTTTAAGTGTGTAAGTAGTGCTTGTGTATTGATATAGTGGTGCTTGTGTACTTGTAGTGGGATCTATCAACTTTGGTAGAAGGAACACTAGCTTTGTTGTAAGTATTTAATTTACTAGTGAATTCCAATTACGGGTGAGCATGATCCGGGTTGGGTCTGTCCAGTACTTAACCCAAGGGCCAACTCACATAGTATCGGTCCTTAATTTTTGGAACTAGAGACCGACCCTATTGAGTCTAGGACCAAAGACTGGACCAAACCGACCCTATTGATTCGGTTTGGTTCCAAGGTCAATTCAAGACCTACCAATTATTCTTTTGTTTCATTTTTTGTATTTCTTGAAAGGAAAAACATGCATTTTCAAATTACATATCCATCAATAATGCGACATTGGCCAATCAAATTATGAATACTAGTACATATCAAACGTAAATCTAAGATAATATAACAACAAAAATCATTGCGATTATTGAGCTACGTACGTGAGGCAAGCCAAGACAGGCGAAATTTGACCAGTTGAATTGCACTCGTGAGGTGAGTGAGCCAATGAAGAGAGGCGAGCGGCAAGCAAGGTGAGTGAAGAGGATTTCTTTTTATTTTTCCGGGCTTGGCATATAGTTTCTAATTTGCACAATAGAACCATATAAGAAATAACAAAAGTGGAGGCGCCAAGATTTAGAATAAAAAATATATATATATATATAATATAAAATATATGATATAGCCTGTATATATCATATATGTAATATATAGGGTTGCTCCGAAAGTCCTAAAATTGAGGAACAACCCATACAATGTAGAGTGCAGGGTCCTAGGACCAAGGATCGACCTAGTCCTACTGTAGTCTAGTTGGGCTAGTGAATGATGCTCACCCTTTCAATTTTGTTGATTGCTATTAGTTTGGGAGAATGAATGTAGACTTAATCTAAGCTAAATCACTATAAGATTTGCTTGCAACTCCTTCTATCTCTCTACTTATTTCATTATTTATCTCGTAGAAGCATCATTAATCTGACATTATCAAATTGTTCCAACATCTATCAAAATTAACTTGAGTTGTTCCTAAAAAAAATCTAAAGTTTTGAGAATCAATTTATTCACCACCCTCTTGGTTGAATTTTCCACCTAAATAACCTAAAGACATAAAAGACATGATTGAATATGAATATATGTCTCCAACAAAATGAGGAAATAGTGGTTGACTTCTAAATCTAATGAAAAAAGTGATTTCCCTATTTTGTTGAGAAACTTAGTCCAATCCAATTTGGATGTCCATTTGATAATTGCCGGAAGTCCCAAATACAAAATCTCCTATGTGAATTTGAAATTTTCTCTATAGGCTCAAATTCAAGATATTTTCTAACAATCTCCACCTACTTAATATTTGAGTAAAGTCATAATCGATTTCTTGAAACGTAATTACTACTACTCTCCCACATTCTCTTAGGGTTTCAACCGCCACAAAGATCTTTTGAGTCCAAGCTACTACACTTGAACTTAATCATAACTGTGGACCTCAATAAGGCACCGACTCTACCTACAACTTTAATTGCCACACAAGAATTCTTTGACATTTTGAGCTTACTATTACTCACTAGAGCATAACACAAGCAACCAAATATTTTATGAATAGAATAATCGGCAATGTTAGTAGATCATACTTCTTAAAGAGTCCAACATCCAATTGCAATCGATGAGAATATATTCACCAAGTAACTCGTCATATTGAGTGCATTTATAAGGAGTTTCTTAATCATATCGGAAACCATGTTCAAGCATGTGAACAAAAGTATCGACCGCTTCGAACTCTTGTGTGATTATTGGCATGACAAGAAATCATGGAAATCTGAGAAACCAAGTCCCTCGTACATGTCCTTAAAAATCCGCTTTTCTTCAGCCATTCATTGCATTTCGAGTAGAGATCCATGTCCTAGTTGAGAATCACTGAGTCGAGCTCGAATTGGGATGGGGCGAGCGCACGATGGACGCGCCGTGCTCGGGAGCGATTGCAGGACTTGAGGAAGAGAGAGAAGGTGATGGGTGGTCACGAGGCGGTCAAGGGGCGAGGGTGAGAGGTTTTGGCAGGAAAGAGAGCTTGATGTTGGACGGGGCAGAGAAGGAGAGAGGCTCGTTTCTCCACACAAGACGAGCTTGGTCTGTCATATCAAGAGCACTCAGGATACTAGAAATGTAAATAGGTAACCATGAGGCAATTCTTCTACAAAACACAAGAATTATCGAACGCTAAAATCATTTAGGTTCACGAATTACATGATCAATTATGCTTATGCTGGAACTACCTAAATTTTGCATTTCAATCATACAAGGAGAAAAGAAAATCAAACAATGCACGATTTTGTAATTTAATGGTTATACTGAAGTCAATACTCATTGGAAATTGTCAAAGCACTTGATGAAGTTGAAAACGGTTCGTGTTCTATTTTAGTGTCGACATCATCAACTATCTTCTTAGATATATACAAAAGCAGTTTCGGTGCAGTTACAGTTTATCAACATCACCTTCAAACATGTGCAGAACTTTGATCAATGGGGATTAATTGTATACACTAGAGAGCAACTATTTCCATTTTCCTAATTATCTCTCCTTCCTCTTCAATGTATTCCATTTCAACTTCATTTTCTTTACTGAGTTGATCATAAAATCATAAAGATAAATAAATATCACTTGAGCACTCAACATTTACATTTACATTTCTCCTCCTATAAGCAATTTTTATTGGTAATATCCCTAAACTATAAACATCAGCTTTACAAGAGACACCACTAATGTCCTTGTAGAATAGCTTAGTTGCCACATATGCCATAGTCTCTCTTCCAGCAGTCAAGGATACTATGTTGAGGTCTATGGGATGAAGTCTTGCAAGCTTGAAGACAAAAACATTTGGTGTGTAATTTTGATCTAGAAGAATATTGTGAGTATTTATGTCAAAGTATAGAATTTGCATGTCAGATCCTCAACGTAAATATTCTATTATCCTCGCCACACCAAGAGAGATCTCGTGTACCTTTTTTTAAAATTTTAAATCAAGAGACTAATCAGCATCATCAGAGAAAATGTGCTTATCTAAGGACCTGTTGGACATGAAATCGGACACAAGAGCTTGTTTAAAGTTGTGGAAGCAAAAACCAACAAATTGCGCCACATTAACATATCGGATCCTTCCAATAGTAGCCACTTCGCTAACTAAAATCTTGGCCATCAGATTTTGGTTTATTCAAAATCTTAACAGCAACTTCATTGTCACTTCTTTAACCAACTTTAGTCTCACTTCGTATCGAACGCATAGGTCGAGTTCTTTTTCCTTTTTCCGGGTGCAAATGTCTAAATATCGATATTAAGACCGTTGAGTAATTCGAAAAATTGCAGATTAAATCTGTCCCGGGAGATCGGCACTATACTGTTGAGGGTTTGGCATTCGCGACAGTTTCCTGGTGAACACCCATATGGCGGTCGCACATCAAATCATTTGTACTAGAAATGCCTAGGTACAAAATGCCCTCTAAGATGTTTGTTCAGCAAAATCCCCCGGTACAGCATTTGTCTGTTAACCGGCATCGATTCCAATTCGAGGTTGCGATCCTCCATTACACATTGGTTAGAGCTCTTAAATCGATGCCCTTCGTCTGGCTTTGGGATTCTTCTCGTGGGACATCCATCGTCATTCCGGGATGGGTTCGTTGCGTTGTTCTGGCGCCGGGCTGATCTCCTTTTCGCTTTGTGTTTCTTGGTTCCTAGCGAATGGATGGCGTATGGCATCGTGAAACGACTCAAAATGAGGTACAAGATTAGCTAAATCAGCCGGCGTAGTTGCTAAAAGACCCCTTAGCAACAAAAATAACATTTCGTCGCGAAATTCCAAGCCTTCAAACAACAATGAAATGCGCTCGTTGCTAAAGGTAAATGCAATGGTTTGATGACCAGAAATATCATTAATGTGACATTTGCAATGCTAACGACAACTGCAAAAAGGAAGGTATTGCGTACCAAGGAAGTGGAATTCAATCTCTTTCATGAAGTCGGAGAGGAGACACTTGTGGAGTTGGAGCGAAAGAAGAACCACGCCGCCGGAGACTGCGCATACAGCAATTAGCCCGGCTCCCAGAGAGGAATTCTCCATCTTCTCTCTTCTCTCTCTGGCCTATTTCGTCAACGGGATGGATCAAGATCTGTGATTATCAAATTAAATTGTTTGGAGAAGATCCATGGAGAGAAAGGAAAAGGAGGTGAAAAAGAAGAGCCAAAGAAGAGAAATTTGAGGATAAACTGATCGCCACGAAAAGCCCATGTTTAGATAGTTGACGCACGAGGATAGAGAAAACAGACGGTTTCCCAGGAAACCGTCTACCTTCCTCCGTGTTGGATTGTGGATGTTTAAGAATAGTGGCTGGTTGTCGTTGGTTGTCGTCAATAACTACCTTCCTCCATGTATTCAGGAGTCGAATCAATTGGGACACTTCAGATTATTACCTGCATTGCATTTGATGCATCGGCAATCAGTTCAATTGACCGTTTAGTTAGCTCAACCCTCAGCCATACATCCGATAGTTAGGTTGTGAATTGTAGACATCACAACATGCAAACTTAGTCGAATATAGATGGGGACGATGTCCATGAGTATAATCATTCACCAATCGAAACAGTGGCCAGTGGAAGTTTCCTCCGATCGGTGATGGATGGAAACATAATCCTAACTTGGACACCCACAAAAAGAGTTTACATAATTTCTCTTTTGTTGCTGTTGTTGAGGGTACTGAAGAAAGTCATGACATATAACTTGACATTTCTCTCTCTTTCTTGTTTCGTTAAATAACTGCTTATTTCATTCTAGTTTCTCTCAAGATGTCTCCAGATCTTGATGAGGCATCAATGCTGCCGTTGGAACCTCGTCATGATGTGGCCATTGCTGTGTCGAGTGGCTGGGTCTAGATCTGTGAGTAAATTTTCATGAAGTATGAGGAAATTTTAGTTACTTTTGGAAAACTACATTTTATTGTGAATTTGTGCTCACAAGATCCCCCCCATCCATCTAACTTAATGTATGTCAAGATTATCAACCAGTGTACAATTGTTCTTTTCTTGGGTAATGCTGCATATGATTTCACCAGCTTTTTCTTGATTTGAGGAAAATTATCATACTCGCTTTCTTCCTCGTCGGTTTTAGATTACGGCACTCTTTGGCAGGAAGAATTATGAATTGATTCCAAATGCTTCATTACTGTTCACCTAACCCAAAAAATACTATATCATTACAAATAAGAAAATAAAGGATGATGTGGTATCTAAATAAGCTCTGAACAAGGTTAATTATACTCCAAATCTTTCCAATTCAATAAACGATTTTTTTTTTTATTTAACAATTTATTGTTATTTGAAAAAGCAAGGAACCAGAATTCTTGGTAGTACCTAAGTTTCCCTCCATTGCCATTGCACTGGTCGGTTCAATCCATTCAAATCCATCCTTAACCTAAAATTTCGATTGATGTGATTATACATGTCACATGAGGGAATAACATAATAACGTAATGAGAATATGTTTGTTTTGCGAAAATGAATGATTTGAAAACTATTTTTCTAAAAATAATTGATTATATTATTTACAAAAATGAATAAACAGAAAATATATTCATTGTTCAAAAAATGTATAGATATAAATTGTTATCGATAATGAAAAAATATTTCATTAAAAATTTATTTCAAGTGATACAAATAATCATTTTTAGGAAAATATTTTTCGGATCATTTATTTTCTACAAAATAAATGGAGCTTAAGGCTAATATTTGGGAAAAGTGTCAAAAAAGTTCTAAACCTTCTGTATTTGTGCCAATTTTAATAGTGTCAATTTAGTCCTAAGACTTTTGATTTAATGCCAATTTAATCATAAATCTTTTAATGATGCCAATTTAGTAATAAATCTTTTGAAATAATGCTAATTTAGTCCTACTACTAATTTTGGCCGAATTTTACTAACGTGAACACCGGTCGACTCACGTAGCACCGTAGGTACTCACGTGTAGACAATTTTTAATAATACTTTAGTATTTTGCAATTTTTTATGATTTCTTTCTTTCTTTCTTTCTTTTTTTCCTCATTCCTTTCTTCTTCCTTTAGGCGGTGGCCAGCCACTAGCCATGCCTAGCCAAGGCTAGGCTAGGTCCCTATGAGGGCTCCCCTCATTAGGCATCACCCAAGCGAAGGTGATGCCCGATGAGGTAGCCCTGGCCTAAGCAAGGGCTAGCCTCACCGAGGCTTGGCTTCATCATAATCAAGTGAGGCTAGCATGCCTAGCCATTGCTTGTGGCTGGTGGCTAGTCACCGCCTAAAGAAAGAAGAAAGGAATGAGAGTAAAAAAAAGAAAGAAAGAAAATCAAACTATTATTAAAAATTATCAATGTCAGCATCGTAGTGTCATGTAAGTTGGTTGGTGTTCATATCAACAAAATCTAGTCAAAATTAGTCACAAGAACCGAATTTATACCAAGTCAAAAAAGTTTAGAACTAAATTAACACTAGTTCAAAAGGTTTATGACTAAATTAATAACATTAAGAGATTTAGGATTGAATTGGTACCAAATTAAAAGTTTAGGATTAAGTTGGTACCAATATAATAGGTTTATGACTTTTCTTGACACTTTTCTGCTAATATTCTTTCTCCAATCTCACAACGAGCGCATCCTTGGATTTGCAACACTTATACTTTTGATTTTCTTTTCTTCTGTTTTGAAAAAAAAAAAAAATCACATCTTTTACGAGAGCCACCGGAGCTTGACTGGATGACTATCGAATTTCAATTGAGCCCGAGTATCTGCAACACCAACATCAAATTAAGCGGAGCTCGAGCTTAAAATCGCTTAGGCTCAAACCACTCGCAAACCAATCAATCTGTTCAATTTTAATCTTAACCATATGTATACATAGGATGCTGCATCTATTGTTACTTTCATAATTAAAGATCAATCTCTTGAAGTCTCCACTAAACTGCACTCCTCTTCAATGCAGTCTGCAACCCAATTGAATTCTTAGCTTGAGGACCGCTCTGTCAATGGAGTTGGGCTCAGATTTCAAAATTCAAAAGCTGATTTGGGTGGAGAGAGGGGTCGAGCCTTCGAGCTCAGATCTCAACTGCCCGGCCGAGTGAACTGGGCTGACTTTTCGAACATTAACAAAAACGGGGGCCAACTTGACTCAGATTGCACAAGCCATGAGTAGTACAGTCTTCTGGTGGTGCTTTCTTCTGAGTATCAGTTCTGGCAATCAACTTTATAATATCTTGACAACAACATATTTTAGCATTCATAACCACGAACGAACTCGTCCCATACACGACATCAGTGAAACCGATTGAATCCACTACATACGAAGGAGCCAGTTCTTACATCGACCCCGAAAAAGAAAAGCACTTGAAAGGGTGGATCAACCATCCCGACAAAAGCAACAGAGGAAGAACCCCATGAGATTCACTGATGAAATTTGCAGAGAGAGAGAGATGGGAATTGGGAATCAGCTAACCATTGTTCATCGACTGAGATTTCGGGTCAGGAGGTGAAGTACAAGATGGGGCGGAAGAGGAGGTGGAGAAGCTTGATGCAGGCGCAGGAGCACGACACGAACAGGACCCCGTATACGATGCGAGCACCCATTCGCGAGCTGAAGCCGAAGCGCCCGGCGCGATCTGGCCTTGATAGATGGAGAGAGAGGCCGTGCTTCTTTAGGGCGCAACTCAGATCTGGAGCACCGCCTAGAGAGAGAGAGAGAGAGAGAGAGAGAGAGAATGCGTGCGTGTGTATGGGCGCGTTGCTTTTCTTTGGCCACACTTGAAAGTTCAAATGCACGTCGCAGCACGATGCGTAACGTGTACTTGAAGGATGCTGCTTTTGGCTGACGCATGTCGCACGCTTTCCAGTTGCAGCAACGAAGCCTGGATACCGTTTACACAGGCTTTGCTTGGAAATTCAGAGAAATTTGGTTGATGACAAATTAGGATGGAAAATAATTAAAAAGTTTCTCTTTCCTTCCCCCTCCCTCTCTTCCAAATTGAGCTTAAAAAAGACAAGACATTTCTTAAATCATATAGATTTCATGTGAGATACATGTATATTGAGAATTTAGATGCGTCGACCTCATGTACACTTAGATCACCGGAAAATCTTTTCAAGAGGGATAGCAATGTTCCATTATACCCGGCGAACTACAATTTTATCTCTCGACATTAAAAGTCGGATGTTTTAACTGTTCTAAAATGCTTGATTTTCAGTTTTCACCCTTCCGTTAAAGTAACAATTTTAAATATTGCATGTGGAATCTAGAGACATAATTGTACCGAAATTATACCACTCAAATATAATATTATCTCACACAACAATTGTACCCCATACGTGAGCAGCAAAAGAACACATCTTGCTATTACAGTATGATGTAGTATGTTCCCTCTCTTACAAGTATTTGCTAATAAGGTGATGTTTATTTAATGAACATAATGTCTAAATTGTTCAGGATGACGACGACGACGTCTATGATACAGAGCACAATAAGAACTACAAAAAAGTCTAATAACATCATAGTCGTCGATGATGACGACTACTTTTTTCACAAGGGAAATGCAAGATGCAAAAATATAAAAGTAAAAATAAAAACCATGAATCAAGCCAAGCAAAGGCACCAACTTACTCTCATGGACAAAAATACCCAGTTGCTAACTTTTCCGTCCCAGTAGTCTTATATGGCAACTCACATGACTAAGTGGTGGTGACATGTACAATGACATACCATCCGAGTTAAAATTTAATGTTGACGTGTACAAAAACAACGCCGTTTTGCAGCTACAAAGCTGAATAGCAGCTTAGATCCTTGATAAATGACGTCATTTTGTATGCATCATCGCTCTAATTTTCGCTCCCTTTGCCTGTCACTCATACTCGTCATCACTGTTTGCCATGCTAGCTATCTAATTGGCTTTAATTGGAAGGAAATACTAATGGGTTTGGGTGTTTTTGTGCTCAAGGTATAAAACCATGCTTATTTTGGCATTTGGGCTATAAAAAAAGATAATTCTGGTCCTCTTCTTTGGGCAAGTAATTGTGGTCCGAGAACTGCGTTTTTTACGACAAAAGAAAAATCAGGAAAAATTTCCCCCGCAGTAAAGTAAAGCTGACGAGTAAATAGATTATTAGATGAAGAGATAAAATGCAGCTTCCCGACGTCAAATGGGTCCATAGCTCAGTGGTAGAGCATTTGACTGCAGATCAAGAGGTCACCGGTTCGATCCCGGTTGGGCCCTTTCGATTTGTCTTTTTTTTCCCCTTTCTCTTTTAGGCCTAGCCCTTTTGGTAAACTGTGTTTTAGATTTTTCAAATTTGAATTAGTTAAAATACCAGATGGTCTTGACATAACATTAAATGCATGTTGTTAGAATTCCCCCCAAAAATTTAAAAATTAAATAAATGCTTTTTATTCAATCGAGATTTTATTAGATGCACATTTCTCATTCTCAATTTGTGTTGAAGATGAGATGCATCATTTCAGAATTTCATTATATCTTTCTATACTTTTCAAGTCTTGCCATTCTCGTTTTTTACTTCGATTTTAATGCACTGATAATGCTGGGAAAAATGTTCAACTACACAACGGATAAATAAATAATGAACCTAACATGACTTATTCAAAATTGATCCTAAGGAAATGCGCTCTTCCTCTTGGCTTGTGCAATAATTTCCAGCCTTGCACTCACAAGTTCTTAATCAATAAGTTATAAAGGTTTAGACTTAATCGATGCACAAGAACCATAGAATAGAATAAAACTTTATATACTCAGGTTTTTGTGTGTGCTCTTAGATTATCAAATATACTAGATAATTACCAACGCTTTGTGTGGAATATATTAAAATAACCGACAATTCTCTTACTATAAATTTTTGGCAAGATTGTTTGAAAATCATGTTTCCTTGAGTAAATGCCAAAAATTATGCAAAAGTGAGCTTCTCCTCGTCCTTGTTTTATATGCCAACGTCAACGCGGTGGCATTGCCATAGGTGACAATAACTATTGCTTCCGTATCGTTTTCCCTTCTTTGGAAAGATTTCTTAAAATAAGTAAACGAATCTTAATACACATGCTTGCCAAATCGGAACCCGTGGTGATTCAAAAATCTTGCAAATAAGAAAAAAAAAAAACATATAGCTGTATGATTTGAAAATAGGGAATATGAACAGTCAACTCGAGAAGATGGAAAGAAAATTTAAAAAGGTCAAGGGAATTAAACATTATTATTACTATTAGAGCAGTGCTATTTCCACCCCCATTATGGCTAAAACACTCCTTTTTGTCAATTAATTGACCAAAATATCCTTCTCTCTCTTCAATTTATAGTTTCTTTTTTCTTTTTAATATCAAAACTATCTTTATTTCTATAATTTCTTATTTGATTAGTTTCACAATATAAATGTCAAATTACACCCAACAAGATATTATCTTATTCTACATCTTATTATCGTTTTGCTTAGAGAAGGTTGTTAATTTTAATTTATAGTCTCATACTTATAATCACAAAAGTTACATAGAAGGTTAGAAATTTCTAGCTATGACGGCTTACAAACACACAATCAATTATCCATTTTTTTTATCAAATAGTTGCGGGAAACTTTATTTCAAATTTGAAAATTAAAATTTAATCTAATTGTCTAGCCGATTTTGACCTTGTAGGTGTGTTTCTGAAATAAGTCTGTAGGGTTTTAAAGTCAAATACCATTGATTTATGCTTTCTTTTGAGCTTTTTAAATTTTAAGAGGAATTACAAGATGGGGTAGAAAATTTATTTTCACATTCAACACTTTCAAACTCACATCAGATTTTTCTAGGGAAAGTTTTAAGCATAATTTAAAGCTTTGATACACTTGATATGAGATTGAATCTAAAACTGATTTTAATTACTTTCTTCAGAATATGAGTGGAACAGTAAGAAGTTTCATTTTTTTTCCCTTTATGTGATTATCTTTTGTTAATATTTAAATATGATTTGAATATAAATATGTTTGACATTTGATGATGTTTCTAACAAATTAACCTTTTTCCATATTTTGATCAATTATTCTTTTCCATTTTTTATCAAGATTGGCAAAATAATTAAATTTAATTTAATTTTTGACTCTGAAACATATTTGCTCACACTATTCCAAAAAAAAAAAAAAAAAGACAACTAATTGTGTATTCACTATTCACAAGCTATTATTAATAGAAGTTTCCTTTGATTGAAATTTTAAGTTAAAATTGGCAACATTCTCTAGGGAAAGGGATAAAAAGATGCATGGTAAAAAAGAAAGATAGTAGAAATTAATGCAGATTTGTTAATTAGGTTGATAAAAAAAACAAATAATAAATTGAAGAGAGAGAAGGATATTTCGGTCAATTAATTGACAAAAGGAGTATCTTAGCCAAAATGGGGGTGGAGATAGCGCTGCCCTATTATTATTGCCATTTTGCTTAATTTAAAAATGAGACTAAGTTGTTGTGGAAAAGAGGCGCTTAAGGGAAGTTCTTTGTATGTGAAAAACGCAAGAAATCCAATTCGTACAATAAGGAGGATACAATTATGCTCATTTGGAATCCTATGCGCCATTCTTAAATCTTTTGTAATTATATTGATTCAGCCATAAACCTTAAGAATATATTATTGTTATACATTTATTTATACATATCTGTGTGAAGCTAATAGCAGTTGAGAACACCTTCATTATACAAAAGTGGAGGATTGATAAGTGTTGGATTGGTGATAACCACACAAGATTTTTCTCGCAGTGTGAGTAAAACAAATTATACGAAGAGTACATTGAGTTATTATATCAAGAAAAAAGATAGAAATGTTCATGCAACTTCGATCATCTTTTAAGGGGGTAAAATTCTATTGGTCCATACCATAAATACAAATTTTTGTTTGTTGATACATTTCAATAAGTGTGGGTGAGTATACAAAAACTATTGATAAAAATGATAGGTGGCTTTTTTTTTTCCAAGCAACTTGTTGGTGCTTTATCAGATTACCAATTTTCTTTTTGTAGTTTACGTATTACTAATTTTGATACTAACTTACCTACTTTTATTTGTAAAAGTTACTAACACTTCGAATTTACTAATTCTTGCATGAAATTAACCCAAATTAGACAAAAATCACCAAGCTTATTCAGATTAATTTACCACTAGTTCTAGGTTACCAATTCCTATCCGTGTCACTTACTAATATTTAATTTTTTTTTCTATGATCAACTTTTCTTTTGAGTTACCAACTTTATTGGCCTTAGTTAGCAATCCCTTACCTTTACTGCTCTTTTTAGAGATTACCAACCTAAATTAGCATGACTATTATTTTTGTCTTCTGCTAAATTCTCACATAGTGTTGAGTTACCAACTCTTTTTTTAATTACTTGTCAATATTTTTTTTCCTATTTGCAAAAATTTCTTATCATTTACACAATTTTATTTGCATTCTTAGCAATTTTTTTTAATTTACCATCTCTTTTTATAAGTTGTGTACCTTTATTGGAGCTACCAAGTAAATTACATACCTTTATCATTTGCAACTCTTTACTCGATTAAATTACGGGTTTGGGATATCAACTTTAATTCGAGGTATTTACCAATTTTATTTTTCTTTCAATTTTCAATTCTTTTACCAATTTTTACATATCTTTCTCAACTATGCATTAATTTACCAATTCGAATGTGACTCTACTAACTTTAATTTAAGTAATTTGTCAACAACTTTTCTTCGAGCAAGTTATCAATTAGTTCAGAGTTATCAACTCTCACTCAAGTTAACTATGGCCATTTATTTTATTTTATTTGTTAATTATTAGGTTACTTAATCAATGGTTAGCTGCCCGATGAAGGTGGGTAACTTCATAAGGTAGTTGGTAAATTTAAGGCAAAAAGTAAGAAAGGTAAAAAAAGTTGGTAAAAGATAAGAATTTTTTTTTCTAATAAACAGAAATTGTAACTTAAAAAAATAAAATAAACATTGATAACTCACTCAAATAAGAGTTATTATTGTAAAACTAGTTGATAACATAAACTTAGAAATTAGGGTTGGTGAGTAAATTAAATAAATTGGTAACTTAATAGCAGTTGGTAAATTTAAAGGAAAAAAATTATCATTGTAAATAACTCAAATGAGAGTAGCTAACTCAAAGCTAGTTGGTAACATAATTGGAGAAAAGTTGGCAAGCCACAAAAAAGGTTTGGTAATTTCTTATAGTCGATTACTTTCTAAACCCCTTTTTTTAAGAAAGAAGAGTAGAGCTTTTGTATAAGATATAAGAGAAGTTGGTAACTAAAGGTTGGTATATTCATATAATAGTTTTAAATTTAAGGCGATGGCAAGAAAGGTAAATTAAATTTAATAAAAGACAAGAGAAGCTTTAACTATATGATACGACGAAGTTGGCAATTAAAAAAGGAAATAAATGTTGATAACTAATTCAAATAAGAAATACTATCATAGAACTTGTTGATAACGTATCTTAGAAAAATAGGGTTGTTGAGCATGGCAAAGAAAAGTGGGTAACTCAATAGAAAATTTGGTAAAGTTGAAAAAAATAAAAATCAATGGTAAGTAAGTTAAACAAGAGTTGATAATCTATAATTATTTAGTAATATAATAGGAGAAAAGTTAGGAAGCCACAAAAAAAATGGTAATTTCATGTAATAGTTACTAAATTTAAGGGGTTACCATGAAAGGGAATTAAAACTTGACAAAGGATAAGAGAATTTCTTTTGTCAGAGAGAAGAAAAGTATGTAATCTGAAAAAAAATAAAATAAACGGTGGTAACTAATGAAAATAATTGTCAGTAACACAAAACTAATTGATAACTTAGTTGGCAATCACTCCATTTGAGAATAGTAATTTTTAAAAAGAGATGATAAATTCAAAATGTCAGTAAACAATGCAAACCTTATAACTAAATGCAAAAGTTGGTAAATTTTTTTTTTTTTATATAAAATCAAACTTTGGTAGGCAACCAAAATGAGAGTTATTAATACAAAATTATGTGGTAACTTAATTGGAGAGAAGTTGGTAAGCCAGTCTAACTAAAATGTCAGTAATTTTATATAATAGTTGGTAGATTTAATGAGTTGGAAACAAAGTTAAATAAATAGTTATAGAATTGGTGGGTCTAGGATCGAGTTTTGGTGTTATTAAAGTATATATCAAAGGAGCTGCTCTTGGTGATGATGATGGTTCTTCTACTAGTGATCATAATAGTGAGAGTGATAACTATAGGGATAGTGCACCAAAGCAAGATCCTAGCACATTATCTTTAAGTGATGATGACTGCATTATCGGTGGTGGTAACGAGAATTTCTTTCTTGCTAAGCAAGTAAGAAAAGAGGCTGATGCTATTGTTGCTATTAGTAATATAGTTGCCGTTAACATTCCTGAAAATGAGGATGAGGGTGAAAATGATGGAGACGTTGATCTAGAAGAAGGAGATGAGAATTTGAGCCCTCCCAACTCTAATGGAGATGAAGAAGTCTTTGACCAAAGAATATCGAAAACCATTAGATATGACCCCAAATTTGATCATAAAGACATACAATTTAAAGTAGGAATGAGATTTGCCTCACGTGCTCAACTCAAGAAAGCTATGCAACTGCTATGCAACTTTACGCAATCATAAACGGATTTAACATTGGATGGAAGAAGAGTGAAGTGAAAAAAAATGGATGGTAGGTGTGAGAGTAGCTGTGAATGGAGAGTTTATGCTAGTTGGATGCAGAGTGAGAAGACCTTCATCATAATGACTGTTGGAAAAAACATACTTGCCCTAGGTGCATGAGAAATAAGAATGTATCGTATATATGGCTTGCGAAGCAATTCGTGTTAGAGCTAACTTGAAGTATACAACATCACAAATGCAGGCAAATGCAATGGAGATGTGGGCATTGACACTGAATAGGAGGATTTGTTATAGAGCGATTACTAGAGCTGTTGAGATTATTAGAAGTCCATTTGTTGAGCAATACAAGTTACTGCATTCTTATAAGGCTGAGTTGATTTGATGTAGTCATAATGGCACATTTGACTTGGAAGTTGGACGATATAATACGTTCAAAAGATTCTATGTGTGCTTCAAAGAATTGAAAAAGGGTTTTCTAGTAGGCTGTAGACGAATAATTGGATTGGATGGATGCTTTACGAAGACTTTACTTAGGGGGATGTTGCTTTGTGCTATTGGTAGAGATGGAAACAACCCAATTCTTCCAATTTCATGGGTTGTTGTTGAAGCTAAGACCAAAGAATCTTGGAGTTGGTTTCTTGAGCTACTAGTGAAAGACTTGAATGTGTGACAAGGTCTTGGCGGGACCTTCATGAGCGATTAACATAAGGTAAGATTGTGCACAAGCTTTGCTAATAAAAGTATTTGTTGTTTGTAGACTAATTATTTGCATGTCAAATAATATGTTGCAGAACTACTGGGGTTTGCTCAGTGGCCACCCTTCTACCTTGGAAGGGAGAGGTGGGGGGTTCAAATCCCCACATTCTCGGGAGGGTTGGGGTGGGGACGCTGTAGTTTCAGGAGTGGGTTTCAACTCCCACGCTTTGCAAGGAGGCAGGGAAAAAGTCTGAGAGTGAGCATTAGAATAGGAATAGAGTATGACCAACCAAAATAAATAAATAAATAAATATAATGTGTTGTAGGGCCTACTCAATGCAGTTTCTAAACTCTCTCCATGAGCAAAGCATAGGAATTGTGTTTGGCACATTTATGCCAACCGGGAAAAAAAAAACTATACAAGGGAGAAACATTTAGGAATTGCTTTTGGAGAGCTACATATTCAACATGCGAGGTTGATTTCAATATGTTAGTAAAAGAAATGAAGGAAGAGTTTGTTCATGCATATGAAGACTTCATGAGACAGGGTCCAAAACACTTTTGAAGGGCATTCATCAAGTGTGGACAAAATTGCAATGCTATAAAGAACAATTTGAGCTAGACGTTTAATGCATATATATGTAGAGAAAGGGAATTTTCCATTGTTGATATGTTAGAGGGCATAAGAAAATTACTTATGGTAAGAATGTATGAGAAAAGCCAATTGATGGTTAGTTCAAGAGATGAGATTTGTCCAAGAATCAAATTGAAGATTGAGGAGGAAAAGATGAAGTCTAGGTTTTGTATTCCAATGCCATCTATGGCTTCCAGATTTGAAGTTGAAGTAAATGATGATACTTTTATGGTTGATCTAAATGAGAAGACATGTACTTGCAGACAGTGGGATATATCGGGGATACCATGCAACCATGCTATCTCGTGCATCAACTTCATGAAGTGTAACTTAAATGATTATGTGGCTGATTGTTTCAAGAAAGCTGTGTATGAGCATTGCAATCAATTTGCATTACCTACCTTGAATGAAAAGAAAATGTGGCCAGCAACCAGTGAAAAGCCTTTATTGCCTCGCCATTCAAAAAGCTTCCAGGGAGGCCCAAAAAAGATAGGAAGAGACCCAATGGTGAGAAGAAAAATGATGAGAAAAACAAAAGAATGAGGAAGCCAAGGGTCGCCAACATTGAACTTACTAAAATATCAAAATCTAGTATTACCATGAAATGCTCCAATTGTCATGGTATTGGACACAACAAGACAACATGCCCCCAACCTCCGGAACCTATCCAGATTAAATTACCTACAAGGAAATTCAAACACAAATGTGATACATTTTCCCTTAGAATACCTTATAAATGTCTATTATATAGGGCAAAAGAGGTAGGCCAAGGAAGCATCCAAAGCAACTAACAATTAAAGCAGGGGCATCGATCAAACAAAGTGAAAGTACCTTAGCTAGATCTATAACAGGACAATCAAATATTGTCAATTGTGAAAAGAGAATGGTGAGTAGTCTACTAGTAGAATTCATATGGTTTTTGATAATACCAAAGTAAAATGTTAATATGGTTTGTCTTCTTATAGGTTCCACAAGGATATGGATTTTACGTATCTGAAGCCGCTGGAATCTCATATTTGAGGGTGAATATTTTTGTTAAGCATTTTTTAATCCACTATGATTAGTATAATAAGATTATGTTTTTCCCTCAATTTTCAGATGCCTGGCGGTAACATACTACAAGAAATTCGTCAAGGTGGTGCAAATCATACAGTGGATCTTTCAAGCCAAGTTTCTGGATCCCCTCAAACTGAACAATCTCAAAGTGAAGCAAGGCAATGAACCTGTAGGGAGAGTTGGATTTTGGGTGTAAAGCTTGTCTAGTAAAGGTTGTTTTGTAAAGCTTGATTTGTAAAGCTTGTTCAAGTCTAGCATATATTGACTTCTTCTTTTTTTTTTTTTTTTTTTTTTTTTTTAAATGGTATTTGATATAGAACATGCTTTTGGACCTTTATTGTTTGGTGTGGATTTGCCTTTTTTGCCTAGTCGGCTGGTTGGTGTCTGGGGCAAAGGCTGCTTTGTAAAGCTTATTCAAGTCTAGTGTGAAGACTATTTTGTAAAGCTATTTCAAAGATGTATTGATCTGTGGTTTTAGTTTCGTTCTCTCCATTTTGTGTAGATGATGTTATTTGCATTTTGATGATGAATTTGGTCGAGTGCATATGGCTTGTATGCTAAAACTCTCTCTCTCTCTCTCTCTCTCTCTCTCTCTCTCTCTCTCTCTACCTATTTTGATGAAAAGTATATTTCTTTTGGGTCATTATGAATAGCACTTCTTTTGTATATTTGCACATGCAACTTGTCCATCTTTTAGTTAATGGGCATCCTCTGCGACATAAGAATGAAGTGCACATTTGGTAGTCTTTGAATAATTTTCTAATAATGATTCCAATAGAAAGAAAAAAAAAATCAAGTATTGATGATATGGAGGCAATGTTAGAGTAATCTGAAAAATAAAATTGATTGCACATCACAACTCGGTCAAATTTGGGAAAATTGAAGGAGGGTAAATGTATCACACATGTACCGGTTTAGGGTTTTTTATGATCGAAAAATTAATTTAGGATAAATTTGTCATAAATATACCAATTTGAGATAAATTTGTCATAAATATACCAATTTGAGATAAATTTGTCATAAATATACCAGTTTGGGATTTTTAGTAATATTATTAATATGAATTTCCACATGGCTTGCCACGTCAGCAAAGTTAACAGCAAAATCTAATAGAAGCTAACATATGGTAGATTTATCACAGGTGTAAGTGGTAAATTCCAAAAAAAATATATAAATACTAATAACTCAAATAAAAATTGGAATAAAATAATATTCTTAAGTCACACAAATAAAAGCTGGTAATTTCTGTAAACAAGTTTGAAAATTTAAGACACTTGAAAGAAAGATTAATAAAAGTTGGTAAACGATTGCAAAATTCTGTAAAAAAAATGTTAATAAGTGATGTAAATGAGAATTGATAGCTCAAAAGAATTGTTAAGTTAATCATGAAGAATTTGGAAAGTCCTTCGAATAAAAAATTGAGAAATTCTTATTAAAATCGGTAAATTCTAAGCGTTGATAAGAAAAACAATTAAAAGAGTTGATATTTTCATAAATGCATCAGTAAGCCACAAACAAATAACCGAGCTATAAACTAACCATTAATTTTTTATCTATAATATTTTTTACGCTTATCAACTCTTTCATAAATCTACTGGTACAGAAAAATTAGTTTTTTTTTTTCCTTAAACGGAGTAAAATCGTCCCTTTAGGTGTTATTGTAGTTCTATTCATGGGTACCTTAAAGCACCCAAAGTTCCTGCAAATCAGCTATTCACTCTCAACTCTTCTTTTAAGACTGTTGTCTTGATCATCCTCAGTCACAATCAGTAAACTATGAAACCTCCACTCAATTCTCTGTATAACAATCACATGTGAACTTTGAAACATTAACACAGAGCCTTGATTCATCCTAAGAAACTTGAATTTTATAGGAGAAAATGGTCGATCTTGATCGTCATGTCGTCACAACTTTTGACTGAACTAAGAACCAACAAAACCAGGCTACCGGTGTACTTACGTTATTAGGCCCAAAAAGTGCTTTAATGGATGCTCTTGATGATGCTATTTTACATTATACGAGACATGGATATACCCACAGCGCCTTCGATTCATGCCACTCGTGTTTCCGGGGTCGTCTTTGCCGGTGATGACCGTAGTTGAACCTGGAAACTCCTAATCCTTCCCAAATCTCTTGGAGCATTGGAGGGGTCTCGAGATTCTCTACATTATTTTTGTTAGGCCAGGAAAAATCTACTCGTTGCTTATTTAGGCTGCCGATGGCGGTTTCATCCTTCGCAATGAAATGTATGCCAGAAGGCGATACCCGAAGACCATAATCACCAACGCTGTTACTTCCTTCAGACCATTGTCTATGATCATGCCATTCACGCTCGGTAATTTGTGTTTGTACTGTATCTTGATGAGAAGCTTGTAAGTGTGGTAGTTGAAAGACATGTAGCGGATCCAGGACGCGAACACTGGAACATTCTGCGAAGAGACAATGTGTCACAAATCTGTTTTCACAAACATACGGGTGACAAGGTTCTCGGCAGCGATTTGGGATTGCTCACCTTAACAAAGTACCCCCCAGCGAGCATGAAGGTCATGACTGTCACCGAGGCCAAAGTGGTCGCCTTCTTCATGTCCATTAAAGTTGCCCCAATAGCTAGTCCAAGTCCCTGTCATCGCCCACCAAATTCCAATTAGTGATGAGACGAAGCTTGATGAAGTATATGATGGTGATCACTGAAAGAAGTTTGAGTACCTGAGCAGCGATTATGCACAGGAAGACTGCGAGCAAGCTGAGGAAAAAGGACCCCGCATCCAGCGTGAGGCGCGCCATGAAATAAACGACCAACAGGAAAAGTACGGGCAGTATCAGGTCTAGTGGGAGGTCGCTCGTCGTCCTGGCCAAGAAATATGCGCTGAGCCTGTACATATCAGCCGCTCGCTCCTTGCTCAGCATGCTCTCTCTTGAGGAAACGTGAATATGGCCGTGAAGACCGGGAAAAATCCCCAGAAGACAGCAATGAAGAAAAGCAGCCCCGCCTGCAATGCGATGCAGGAATAAATATGCTTCAGATACAGTTGATTAGATGAACATGGTATTTCTGACAATTTTCCCAGTGACTCAACCATTCAATCATTTATATTGAGTGGGTTTTAAAAACTCGTATGCTTGTACGCCTGCTATACCTGATCCTGAAGGCCCCTGGCGCTACTGCTGTCAGATTGCCACCAGAGCAGTCCCAGAATGATTGCAGTGGATAGGACTTGAGTTACCCTTAACCAGCTGAAGTACTCGTGCCGTCGCTCTTTGATGCCTCTGCAGAACAAGATACTGTATTGTTGGCGCCAGGTTGCTCCCCAATTCCGCTTGGGCGAAGCCACCTTTGACTTGAGCACTTCGTCCAGTGGGAGTGGAGTCATAAGCTTCTTCTTTTCGTTCTCTGCTACCCGCGTCTCATAGGCCTCCACGAGATACTGCATTGAAAGGAAAGGGCACCAGGCAATTGTATGAATATGTCGATCACAAGTTTTCACCTGTTGAGTTTCATGTCAGTCAGTTTGTTAAAGTATGACTGAAGTGTTACCTCGTGAACATCAGTTGGAGATGGCTTTGCATTCCTTGTCTGAGTTTCTGCTTTCTCCATCTGCACTCTATCCTCTAGTTCTGATGGCACAGAAACGTCATTAACGTTCCCATTTGCTAGGTCTAGCAAGAATTCTGCCGGATTCATGGCAATTAAAGGAGAACATCCTATTGATGAGAAGTAAATCATCACTTCTGATGCTTTGCCGAAGTAGATTAAACTCCCTTTCCCTAACAGGATCAGCTTGTCGAATTTGTGGAAGAGCCTGCTTGATGGCTGGTGTATCGTAGTCACCACAGTCTTCCCGGCCTGAACCAAGATGATTCCTCGTTATAAATATCATAGTTTTCTTAGGCATGGACCATGAAAATCAGAAAATTCCTTCCTGGTAGCTGGTAATGCTGCTATATTGGGTTCACATATAGATAGTAAAGTGCATAGGAATATATACTCTTCATTGGAGTAGGCAGAGAAATTCAGGGCAGCTTGGGAAAAAGAAAATCATCAATAAATTTTTGTACCTCTGCTATGTCATGTAACAGCTGAACAATCCTCAATGCAGTTGTGGAATCCAATCCGGATGTTGGTTCATCAAGAAACAGAAGGGAGGGATTGATTAAGATTTCATTGCCTATGCAGACTCTCTTCCTCTCTCCACCTGATACTCCACGGACAAAGGAACCGCCTATCATTGTGTCTTGACACCTATTCCCAATTTTTTGAGTCAGTGCTAAGTAACATCAATTCCAGTAATTGATTGACACTAGACATCTACATAATTAGCAGGAGAAGAAATGTACCTCTCCAAGCCTAGCTCATAGATGACGTCCATTGCCCGTTTTTCCTTTTCCTCTCTTTTCAATGATTTTGGAAGTCGTAAGAGAGCCGCATAAGTCAGAGTCTCTTTTACGGTAAGGTGAGGAAATAAGACATCGTCCTGAGTCACGAATCCTATCCTGCAGCATTTTTTGCAGTAATATTAGGACTGTACTGCATGCACTTGTTCCATCCAATGATGTCGTGTAAACAAATCCTGCACTACGTTGAATAGACAGACAATTCATTGCACCAAAGATTATAGTATCCACGACCTATTCTGTTATCCCGTTACGTTGCTTTTCTATGGCTACTTGATATGTTGCTCAAATAAATTCTTTTTCTGTCCAAGGCATGAAAATTGCTAATATGATACCTGCTTTTCAAGGACTTGGAGTATGGCTGGTCATTATAGGTGATTGAACCACCAACAGTAGGTTTCATTATCCGGCCACCTAGAAGATTCAGCAGCGTGGTTTTCCCACTTCCTGAAGGCCCCATCAGCGCGAGAACTTCTCCCGGATTCACCGATCCCGTGATCCCATTCAATATGTCCTTCTCTTGCTTCGACTTCATTCCTTTGAGGATCACCTTGTATGTCACGTCAGTGAACTGTAACAAAGAGAACAAGAAAAAATTTTCACTTCAGTAAATGGATGCCAGGATCTAATTGACAATCATGTTGTGTTACGACACTATTACATGCATTGCCCAAAATTTTTCTCCACTCTTTACTCCTCAGCAGCTCTAGTTGTAATGTTTGCTTAGACATTGGCCTGTGAGTTTGACTCATGAGCCGAGACCAACTCGCCAGAGTCTGGTCTCGAAACCAAAGTGAAGATGGGCTATCTGGTCTTCCTTCGGACTTGTAAACTAGATAAGCCTTATTGACTTACTACCCAACTGCATTTTCTCACTAGTTTGAGCCTTGAGTTGTGTTATGCTGCTTATTTGTAGGAAAGAAGAGAGAGTCTTGTACAAAAATGTCACATAAGATGGAACTCTGCACAAGACTGAACCTGACCATCTTAGCCAATTTGTTTCTAACAGGCCCCGTGCATCTCTCTAGCTAAAATTCTCCCATTGCTCGCCTGTTGCAAATAGATGTAATGAATCAATCATGCCCTATAAGCAGAAGCCACATCGAACTCCTGTAGATGCAGTTGCAGAGCAGAGAGACGAGAGACGTAGAGAGAATCCATGGAGTCTCCATGGCAAGTACCATCACCTTGAGATAGATTGGCAGCGTTGGCTCCGCCTGGAATTTTGGTCTCTGCGTCCCGGCTTCCAGATCCTCGGCTGCAATAGACATCGATGATGATTACTTACTAGAGTGAGGAATTCATCAAAAAGGAGTTACATCGCAGTATGTTGCGACACCTTTTTACATTACTCAATCCAATAAGCTCATTCGGCACCTTTAGACATATGAGTCATTAATTTTCTATCATAACTCAACTGAACTCGAGCTGCACTCGGTGCCTTTTTTGTTAACCATCATTACACCTAAGAACTCACATTTCTGGCTTGTTTCATACAACACTGATCACTAGAGAGTGCAGCTGATCGAAAGTAACAGGTCTTTTAGTCTGAAGCTCGAGTCCGAAAAGTTGGCTAAGTATGGACTTGACTGGTACTGGGTTGATCCTAATGACAATTAAGAACATGAATATTCTTTACAGAATTTTATAATGACGAGTTCTGTTCTCACAAGCTAGATCGAACCATAAAAGGCCCACCAGCTCCTTTTGCACGACAGCATTTTGACACATTCCGAGTTCATGGCATCTAGTTATGTTAGTTTTAATTAAATTTCTTAATGTCTTTTAGCATTCCTGGTAAATCAAGGACTGAATCCGTCAAGTGCACCGACTACAAAAGAAAGCTGGAGATGTTTCAGTTTCAGCGATCGGATTTGATGTACGTACAAGGACAGATAGAGGGAGGTGGAGATGATAGAGATGGTGAACCGGCCTGACAAAAGAACTTTGACCACTGGTTTGAGGGTTTTCAAAGTGTTACGACCTACTTCTTGAAATTGAGAACAAAAAAGAGCAGAAAAGTCATGCTTAGGTATCACGAAAATTCAAAACATCTCAGCTAAGATTCCCCACCGGGGATATGAAATCGCCACATTTGTGGCCACATGGTCCCTAACCTAAATCAGTAGCTTGTCAATTTACTATTATGTACTGACCAAAAAAAAAAAAAAAATTACTATTATGTGGTGTGGACAAAAGCTGAATCACGTGTTCTATGCTCGGAGGCTTCGTTTCAGAATCTTCAATCACGTGGGTCCCAACACATGACAAATTATTCAAATGATATTGGTCCATATGGCCCATAGTTCATATAATAACCTCTCCTATAACATAGGTCATCCCTTAAAATCATGTGAGACCAAATATAATTTAGTCAATCGGATAATTGGAATCCCTAGTTTCGTAAACATGGATGTCAACTAAGCACAGGTCACTCAATGGTTTCTTCACAATTCCAGAAAAATCCCTAATTGGGATCATCCATATGGCTTTTTACTCATCCTTCCTAATCCATAAAATTAGTGGTGTATTTGTGTTTTCTTATTTCTATACTACTTATGAACTTAGACATGCAGTATACCACAGAGTGATAAGGAAATAATGAAAATTATTATAGTTAAAAGTTAAATACGATCCACTTTGTGTTCATCTCCTGATGGGAGATCAAATCATCTACCAGTCTAATGTGTAGCGTGCAGTGACATTATCTCTTCTCCGGACCCACTTATTTATAATCTAACATGCCGTACAAGAATGATTTTGATGCCAAGGAAGCTTTATCAAATGGACATCCATGCCAAAGCTACAGAGGTTCCTGACCTTAGTGGATGCAAATAATTGCCGCGGCTGCAAATGGACATAGGCGCTCCAAAATGGGGGTCACTGTCCCAGTCCGTTCCAGCTTTATTTTGTATGTTTCTTTCCAAGTTACTGCTCCACGGGCGGATAGTGGCCCCTATCAGTTTGCCACTTTCTTGCCCTTTTTTATTTCGAAAACAGTAGCGATAGGTTTTTTTATTAGAAATAATAACCCACAAACAGCTTGTGGATTTGTACGTGACACTTAAATAAGTGATTCGTGCATCCACTACTAAGTAGGGAATCCTTAACTATATTATAGGAACCAATATTAACCTAGTTTCATTCTTTTGGGATTAGAAAAAAAAAAGACATTGCGTCTTTTCAGTGATGCGCCTGATCTAGAGGGAAAAACCCTCTGGAAAATCACTCTTTTTCAATAAATTCTATGATGGAAGCCCGTCATTTTCTGAACCGTGACTCACTCATGGGAAAGCGTTGAAGGGCTGAACCTGTACAAATAATTTAAGCTAAATTCAATGGAGCAAAGGGCCCTCCAGCTCCAAATTTAACCTAGCTTACCACATAAAATCGTCTATGTAATCCTTCTTTTGTTAGATCAGTCAACGATCTCTTTGCAATTTAGTTGGTATGGACCTTGTAATTAGATGAAGACTAGACATGCACACATACATTATAACCCAAGATCCCACGCATGCATCTGCACTAGGTTAAAAATGAATGCTTTTTCGCTCACGGGGTTTTCCCGAATCAGGCAACCTCGTGCTCACGGCAATCGTCTCCGAAAAGAAATATGAAATGAAACGAAATGTAAGAAAAACTTCCATCCACACACCTAAGACGATTTCATGTGCCCCACCATCTCCTTCGATTCATGGACCACTACTTGTATTTATGTCTTGAGAGAAACGAAAATCATGGCGCGTTCGGGTATGGAACTTACGTATGTCGTCGTCGTCGCTGAAGGGCTTGGAGTCGGCGATCTCCTCCGGGGGCATGCTGAAGCCGGTGAAGGAGAAGGAGAAGCCGAGGCTGGCGCTGGAGGCCCGGCTCAGTGCTGCCCCGCTGCTGACCTCGTCGAGCTCAAGCTTGTTGAGCTGCGCGCTCCGGGACTTGCGGATGTGTGCGTTCCGGCTCGTGCTCCCCCGGCCCGGTGATGCCGGGATCAGCCTCCGGCTCGACTTCCTCGACAGCATCCCGCCCGCCTCCGCTGAACCCGCCGAACCCCCCGACGGTGGCCCACCACCTGGGGCCTCACTCGAGGGCGTTGGCGACTTGAAGGCCGCCGCCACTGTCTCCAGCAGCTGGTCCGATATCGTCCTTGCTAGCCCAGGGGAGCTTGTCCTCTCCATCGTATTAATCAATTCCGTCACCTAGCTATCACCACACGCAAGATTTTCCATGAACGTCTCTCAACTAATGTTTAGCGGTTTTGATGATAATAATGATGATGTTCCTAGTCAGAAGTTACACAAATTTAACCGATCATTAGAAGAGAATCTTAATTGTCAGGTTCGAACCAAAGCTAAAAAAGCAAGCGAAAAGTGATTAATGAAACAGGAAACCGAGCTATGCCTTCTTTCGAAATTTGGGTCATGTTCAAAATGAGCAAGAACCACCTTTGGTTCCGCTTGGTCTAACAAGGTCATCAATGTAAGCGAACCTAATTTTTGCCAAAAATGTCTCTAAATTCACCAGAGAAGAGTGCACAAAGATACTAAAATTTTTTAGTGTTGTACTAATGATTATCCACTTTCTAATGTCAAGGTCATTTTTCTCCTTTTATACCCAAAAAAGAAAAAGAAAAAGGAGAGGGAAATGGAAAAAGTAGGGAACCAGATCGATACTTTGGGTGAATGAATCAAGGAGCAGCATTTCAAGCAGACAAAAGCCAGTGCAAAAAAAAAAAAAAGAAAAAAAAAAGGCATTCTGGATACGAGCATGCATCAACTTCCCAAGAAAGTTATGTAGAAATATAAAAAATATTTATACTTATATCTCCATACCTGAGTTGTGATGAGCAGTGGGAACTGGGAAGGAATAGCTGGAAAAGAGAGAGGGCGCGTTGCTTCCTGTAGACTACCTCTCTCTCCAAAATGAGTGGATTCCCCCCTCCTCTTTATAGAGGAGCGATTAAAGAGGGCAAGGCAGCGAAGTTCCGGCACTGACCCCCTTCTTCACTTATTGCCAAGCACGTGTCACCTTTCTCCTTTGTGATCATGATGACCCTAGGGCCTAAAAAAGCCAAGAGCTTATCAATTGAACGGTCTAGACATATAAAATGGGTCATCAACCTATTTATTAACCCATATATAAACCCATATATAATGAGTTCAGTTACATAATATAAGTAATAAGTAGGTCATAAATTGATTTATAATTTACTTAGACCCAACTCAATTCTCTCGCTCTCATTTTATCTCACGCCCACTCACTTTACTTTCTCTCTTCAGTTTAAATATGAGTTTTCTTAAATTGGGTATAGATGTGTTTTAACAATATGGATTGAGTCTGGTATAGATTGGTTCAATAGATTTGCATTACAAATAAATGGATCACAAACGAATTAAAAGATCAATTTGAATCGAATCGTTTAATGACCCGACTTATCAGTTTGACAAGTCTAGTTAACACACCTCCAAGATTTGCATCCCACCCATCATCCATCCATTTTATCTAATGTTGTCATAAAGATGATACGATAGATCAAATCAATCATGTCATGATGAGATCCAGTAAAGATTTTCACCAACTCTTGATGTGTCGCCGATCAAGCCTCACTAAAACTGGGCTCGGAACGACATCCCGAAGATACCTTGCACCTGCGCATTTCGCGAAGGGTCGCAATTCTCTTTTCCTTGCCGCAAAATTTCCTTGGGGCTGTCGAAATTGGACGGGCGATCGTCACGTCGGCTATCAAGACAGGGGGGGATGGAGTTAGTCAATTAACCTGACTTTTAACATTAAATGTGGCTTAGCCTTACCTGGCTGGCTCATGCCGCAAGTAGCCAAAAAGGCGACAGAGACCATGAATTTGGTTCTTGCTTTGCCTGAGGGTTGTGAGGTCTTGGTTTGATCCTAGATTACCTCTCCAACAGGGAATCGGGCGATTCGTTTTCTTGGAACTTTGTTCCAAAACCATGTGTACATTTTTCTCCTTCTAATAACTTGGAATAATCTTTGGAATAATCTCGGAGGTGACGTTGTTGTTTGGATATGGGTTACCATTTTCGACACATTTATCTTTTAAAATGAGGGATGCGGGTCAAGAATAACATAATAATTGTCGTCTCGTCATCATCTTGCGTAGCGATCTCATCATCGTGGTCGTCATCATCATCTTCCTCCTACATCTAACTTCAGCTAAATTTTCCACGTGTACCATCTTCGATCTATACTCATTAAATGTGTCCAAATGATTACATATATAAGGTACTAAACATAACTTGGAGAGAGCTGGGCTGTATGAAGCAATCCGAAATATCTTTGAAATAGAATAGTTTTTTTAAATTATGTTAATATCGTAAAATCTCAAATCAGTACATTTGTGACAAATTTACATAAAATTAATTTTTGATTACCAAAAACTCTCAATCAGTAGATTTCATGATAAATTTGCTCTCTATTAGTTTCCATCCAATTATCATAAAAAAAAAAAAAAAAAAAAAAAAAAACCACAATATAGTATATCTTGACAAATGGAGGGCGAAACCCCAAACTGATATACTTGTCAACTGTCACGTGTCATCCGACTCAATAATTTGATGATAAAATTTATTGAAAATTAATGAAGGATAAAATTATCACAGGTGTACTAATTTGGATTTAGTTTATGATAAATATATTGCAAGTGTATTAATTTAGGATTTTTTTCGTGGTATTAGCCCTTTTAAATTTAAAGTAAATGACAGCTGGAGGATGTAAACATTACACAAAAAATGAAAGTATATGAACCCGTTCCTTCCAAGCATTCAAGTAGTTCAGTGAGTTTATTGGTTGTACCTTTTTGGTCTTGACTTAGACTTTGTCAAGTTCCATTTAGGTTCAATAGGTTGTTTTAAAAATTCAGTGGTGTCATTTTCCATATTATGGGGTCAAATTTTATATTACTTACAAAAGATATTTCATACACATATGTGATGGCGCCAATGACTTCCACACTTTGTATATTTTCTTGACATCACCTCTTAAAGGCAACCGGCACATTATAATCTATTTTTCGGTTACTGGGTCGGCGCAATAGAAGTCGATATTTTAACTTCGAGGAGATCATCAAGAGAGAGACAAATCCGAACCTATCAACATATTTAGTCGATATCCCATTCATTCACAAATTTAAGCTTATGTGTTATGAGCTAATTGGGGTATGTAAATTGCTTATCATTACACAACATCTCTGATGCCGGGCTTCTTTCGCTTAATGTCCCGACAATGCACCCTAACACAACCTATCTTGAATGACGAAACCTGGCAAGAAAAGAAGAGAAGAACCTGACCAAATAGTTCATCTTTGCTATTCAGCAGGTCATCTATGTCGGTACTAATACAACCCGCAATTAGGAGGGCTGCATGCAAAACTCTATATATTACTCTTTATATTAGGAGCTTTAGGGTTTACCAACTAAAACCTTAGTCAAGGAATTTCGGCTAATGAAATATTAGGATTGTAACCACCCAAACATATTAGAAAAAAAAAGGACGAAGAAGTATAGTGCACGGCCACATTTATGCAATCTTTTGTCATTTTGGGCATAGACTCTCGAATCGACGCAGTTTATGCTCATATGGTAACATATGGACAAATAGTAAAAATTAGCATTCTTGTGAAGACTAGTACTTGCTTTATGAATGGACCGAAACATGTAATATTTATGAAAGTACTCAATTATTGAGGAAGAGTCCGTATACGTTTTCATGTCAAATCAGGATCAAATAGGATAGCGCTAAAGCATTGAGTCGAGTTCTTCCTTGGTGTGAAGGTAAAAGTTGCAAATCATCATCAACTCCCAAGTGCGGAAGAATGGGACTTATTCGAGGACCTACGGACGTACAATATTTTCGTGTTTCCAGCTTTTCCCTCTGATTGAGACGTTATTGGCTATCAAAAGGAAAGATGTGGCTGAGAGTAACATTACAAATCTTGGCATTTTGATTTTGCTGATAGCAACATTACAAATTTTGGCACTACCCTCTTTCGTAAAAATTCTTTTTTGGACCTACGTACCTTGCTGTACCATAAAGTAGAGAACTAATTAGCCTGCCGACCTTTCCATTGTCATCACCCTCTCCAAAAGATTATCCCATCTGATTCTCGTTGCCATTTTCCCCTTGCTTGTCTTCATGCTCGAATTACATGTATATATTGACAATATTTGTGTATATTGACATATCGTAAGTAGACAAATTTTCATGTCGTCTCATGTTGACTTAGAAACCTGATAAATCAGTAGAAAATTCACGATGCATCATGGACTTAAACGCTTTTCGCTTTAATAGAGGAAGTATTGTCAATGTATTAGTGATTACATTTTATTTTAATATATATATATAATTATTCCATCAGGTTAATTTCACATTTTCTTGCGATGTAATTAGTTCACATTCATGCGATATGAGCTTAGGATACACATTTCAAGATGAGAATTTCTCAACTCTTACAGTTGAACATTGTGTTATTTTTCCTTTCAGACATTTTTCATTTTCTTTATCTCCTACATTTTTATAAGATAATTCTTTATTTTTGTTTGAGCAACATTTGTATCATGAACACTGGATGATTGAATATTGTATACTTTTTTTTTTTTTTTTTGCACTACATATTTTTATTTAGATGTATTATCAATTTTTTTCTAGATCCTCTGGTGCGGTGCAGTAATTCGTAATATTTATTAACTGGGTTTTATCCGGGCACTATAAACTTTTTCGTTATGCGTGACTCTTTATAAGATACCTCGGGCATAAAGTAAAGCCAACATCGTAGTTACAAAGATGTGCGACATGTTTTTATCGGATTTGTATGAATTAACTAAATATTTTTTACTTATTTAAATATCTTATTTCATCTCATATCATTTATAAATTAGTTTTGTCACATCAGTTATAAATTAGTTTTGTCATTAAATTTTTTTTTAACATATGTTGCAATATTCAAAAATAAATTTTGAAAAGCGCAATGCATTGCATTCTCTCACATGATTGTTCCATGTGACAACACTGAGAAATGCATGCCCACTAAGTTATTTTGGTCAACATTTTGGTCTTATGAGAGGAGATCTCAGAACTAATTCTCTTAAATTGGGGGCAGCGGTCTTATAATTGTAATTTAGCCAAAATCAAAATGGCATCATATATTAAATAGTTGTTATTATTATTGCCATTTATCATCATATATATGCTATAAAAAAAGTTAGAGAACCAAACTAATTTTTTTATTTCACATATTAGTCACGCTAATATGATCTATATGAAAAGAATATAAGATTAGGGTGTCATTTATTTCCCATTAAATGAATGATATGGAAGATATTTTCCTAAGAAATGATCGCCTACATCATTTATTAAAATGAATAAACGAAAAATATTTCCATCATCCACAAAAAATACTTAGACATAAGTTGTTGTTAATAATAGAAACATTTTTTATTGATGAAAAATTCCAAGCAATATAAGCGATTATTTTTAGAAAAATACATTTTAAATCATTCATTTTTCATGAAACAGACGCACCCTTGGTCTCCCAGCAAAAAGAAGAAAAAAAGGATTCTGCAAGAATGATTTACCCATATGATTTATTGTGCGTTTGGTTTAGCTTTGCAAATGGGCTTTGGGTGTAATGTAAATATTGAAAGTCAAAGTTCTTTGAGGGAATGTAAATTATGTTTGGTAAAAACTCTTTACAAATGGACTTTGGATTCAAAGAGTGTTTGGCAAAAAAATCATTTACAATGGGCTTTGACTATAGTTTTTATCTTATTTTTTATTAAAAAAGAACTTAAACACTATGATGGAACCAGTGAAGGGCAACAACTACTGACGAGTTAGATCTAGCACCGATAGCTACAATTGCTCTACCTCCAACAACCTCCGGCGAGGGTCGCACAACCTAGGCGACATGCAACCTAGACGACCATCACTTAAGTCATGAGACCCAGGTGGTGGTCACTTGAGGTCATGCTACCTTGTCGGCCCCTTCTCCGGCCATTGTCACACAAAGAAGATGATTAATTACATAGAGGGGAAAAACTGAAAAAAAAAAAAAAAAAAACTAATGAATTTGTGACGGTAATTTTTTAAGGAAAAATTATAGTTTCAGCATTTGACTAAATACTGAAAACCCAATGTCAATAGGAACTAGTGTTGGGCTTTCAACTTTCACAATGTCAGCATTTGGCCAAAAATTCCTTAGGAAAACTTGCCAAACATCTCAACATTTCCCCAAGAGGTTTTCAAAGCCCCTGGAAAGTTCAATCAAAACGTACCCTTAATATCACTGGTTTGGGATTCCCTACCACCCACTTCACTGCTTCATTCACCTCATTCCAACTGTTCACCATTCCCTTGCATGGGTTATTTGTTATGCAATCCTATCGTCTATACATTGTCCTTTTCCATGAGGAATCTCCCACCCATAAAGGAGGCTTTATCCATTTAAGCCCTTTTTCGAAAGCCTAGGGACCCCTTGATCTTTTTGATTTGCAAATCCCATCCCAACTTACTAGGTGGACCTTCCTCGCACCCCCAGGAGAGGCATTCTCCAAAATCAATAGAAAAGTTATGTTGTACTAATTTGGACGATTATGTATATTTATCGTGGTAAATAGGATAAAATATAAGTAAAGAGGAAACATCAGTTCATTTTACGAATAGGTTAGGAACACCTAAGGACGAATTTCACTAGTGAGCATTCAACTTTTATGGAAGTTGTAATCAGGTCATTGAACTTTGATTTCAATTACTAGATGCACCATACTTTCATTTCTTTGTGGTTGATGAACTTTAGCTGGAATTCAACTAATTTGTCCAGCAAAATGTTAAAATGGTTCCATAAATTTGGTGAAATCTTGAATGAAAGTGCATCAATTACAAGGAAATGAAAGATTACTACATCGAGTGGTCGAATAAAAAAAAATTGGCGACTTTACTACAGCATTCACTAAAAGGAAAAAAAATTCAATGACTACCATCCTTACTCACTCGAGCATGAGGAGGACAGAACCGTAGCAAACGCGAAAATACCTTAAATACCTTCCCAGCAAAGAGGACTTCCTTCTTCTTGAGAAAGAATTTAAAAAATTGATCATACGGCCGATGTGGCCTAATCGATCAATCACATCGTCTGCCGCATAAAAGCATTCAAATTAAGTTTCCATGCGAATTCTAAAATCTTTGCATCCGAATTCTAAAAGCTCACTTCCGATTGGCTAATTTCTCCAACTATGCATGAAAATACAGGAAAATCATCCAAAAAGTTCTAAACCTTTTGTACAGTAGCTAATTTAGTTAAAAATTTATTAATAATGCCAATTTAGTCATAAATCTTTTAACAATTTGCCAATTTAGTCTTGAACTTTTTGACAATTTGTCAATATAATCCTTTCAGCCAATTATCCAAATAATAGCTATAGGACTAAATTGGCAAAACTTTAGATGGTTCAGGACTAATTGGGGAAAATTTTCAAAAAAGTCATAAACATATTCCACTTTTATTAGTTTAGTTTTAAATTTTTCAATTTTTCCAATTGAGTCACAAACATTTTCACATTTTACTAATTGAGTCAATCTAATCAATTTTGTCCAAAATTCATTGTCATAGACATCGACTATTCTATTTGGCGCGGTTAGTGCTGACATAAATAAATTTTAATGATATTTTTATATTTTCTTGAATTTCTGATTTTGTTTTTTCTTCTTTTTCTCTTTGTTCCTTCTTTTCTTTTCTTTTTTTCAACTGTGGCTGGTGAGAGTCATAGGGCCCTCGTTGGCTGCTAATAAGGGCCGCAACGCCTTTTTGAGGCACAAGTGAGGATCATAGTCCTTGCCTAGATTTGGGCAAAGCCACCACAACCGTGACTACAAGCGAAGCAACCTCACCTACAACCCTCGCCTAGAAGGCCATCACAGCCACAATAGCTGATAAGGTTTTGACAGCCCTCGCTGGCCTTTGTTAAAAAAAAAATAAAAAAAGGAAAAGAGAAACATAAAAATATATATATATTATTAAAAATTATCCACGTCAACAATAACGTGCCTCATAAGATAGCCGACATCCACTTCAGCGAATTCCAATGGCCGAATGGACACAATTGACAAAAAATGAAAAAGGTTTACGATTCAATTGGCAGAATTAAAAAATTTATAATTGAATTGATAAAAACCTTCAGGATACCCTCCCTACAAAAGAACCAGCATCTTTGACATGGCTAATTAAATGATGAATCCATCTACTAATCTATTGCTTTATAAATATGCATAGGTTTGGAGCTTTTTGGTTAAATTTTCCGACGCAATTGACATAATTGAAAGTTTAGAACTAGATGGATAAATCGTCAAAAATTTAGGAATAAATTGATTGAATTAAAAAGTTTAAGACTAAATTGATGATCGTATAATAATAATAAGATTTTTTGGATAATTATCCCCAAAAACGACCTTCACCTTGCGCCCTCTTATGAACCGATGTCCAGACCGTGGCTTGATCTAAAACGCGAGGGCAGCAAAGGGAAAATAAGGGGGGGCTCCAGCGATGATGGCTGTCGGGGAGGGGAATTGATGGGGACAAGGAGTGGCCCTAAAAGGCATCGTCGTTCGTTAGTGCTTCCGTCTTGGTTTGGTTGGTGGTTCCTGATTGGGAGCTGTCCGTCTCCGCTTGGTGGATGGTTGGTCACCGTCGCACCACCGTCGCCCGCCACGTGCCCTCGTTATTTCCTTGTCCTCTCCTTTTCCCGGTCGATATCCTCATTTCTTATCTCTCTCTTTTCTTTTTCTTTAATTTATTATCTTCTCCTTGCATTTTGGATAAGTGAATTAGTTGATGATTTTGGTGTTTTTTTTTTTTTTTTTTGCTTTAGCGGAGAAGATATATTTTTTCTATATGGATCGTGTGACTGAGGCCGCATCGTGAGCAGTTCTTTTAGACATTGATGCTTCCAATGATGGGGGACAAAATGAGATCCATCACTATTTTAGCTAAATATGCCATCCGTAGAAATATTCAAAAAATAATTTAAAACGTATCCTTAATTAATTAAATAAAATACAATATTATTTTCAATGTACTTTGACCTCCGTGATATGTACAAACACAAACGCTAGTTTGGAAATCAATTATTTACTTCCCCCAACATGTTTAACCAACGCTTAAATTATTAGGCCTAATCCCCTAAAAACAGCTCAAATTTAGTTCACATTCTAACTTTGACCCAAACTTTTTTTTCTCTTAAAAACAAAACAATTTTAAAGTCCAGCCCAAATATGTCCCAAACTTTTTTTTTTTTTTTTTTTGTCTAAAAAAAAACTGCTAACTTCATGTTTGATCCCAAATATGCCTGTAACTTTCTTTTTTTTTTAAGAAGAATTTGCTCCCGTTAGCTCTCCATCCAAAATTAGCCTTAAGTAGTCCCAATTTCCCTAAACACCGATATGGACATGGAATTGATGCACTTTAATTAAGATTTAGGTCTAAATATTTATGTCCATCTTTTGAACAAAATAATTTTAGGTTGTTCATGCAACGTGGAAAAATTAATGTCAAACTTATTGAGTTTTCCATCTTAATAGGCGGCAACATATTTAGTCACGGTTTGGTCATGACCCTCTTCACACCCATTAAACTTAGAGGTTTATAACATATTTTTTATATGTCAGAAAAGGTCCCTATTGTCATTATCTTTATTTTACTACTAGTTCTGTTCTTGTTAGTTGAAGAACGACCGTAAGTACTGATCTTATATATAAATATCATAAAATTAAAATTAAGTTGAAGATAAAATGTAGGGTGATGCAAACAACGCATCGAAATCAAATGCCCCTCCGGCATGTGAAGGGGCCTATAAACTTACCACCGGGAGGCATGGGGCGGACATGGACGGTCCGGGGTGGGGTATGAAATCTGCCTCACGTGAAAATAGTAACAAAATGTGAAAATAGTTCAATATAAATGTCATATGTAAAACATAAAGTAAAACCAATTTGACTTTCCTTTTATATGAAAAAATTTAAACTTTCAACATACATGAATTTTGACATGTAGATTTATATAAATGTCAAACCTTCCTTACAAGTTAAGAATATTTCAAATCCAGGTGATGTTTTGAATGGATGGGTCACAAATAAAAATACAAGGCATATATATATTCAATTCGCATATGGGCGATATTCAAATTTATGAAACGCCAACCAAAGATTTGGCCCGACAGAGCTTTCTTCAATCAAGTGCGAAAGAAATCATAACCCAATTTCGAATTCCAAGGTCAATGGTAGTTACGGCTGTGCCGTGAAGTGAGAATCTAAAAAATGAGGTAAATTGGAGATATAAATTGTATTTGGAAAGTTGAGAAGATTGGACCAATTTTCGAAATTCGCCATATAAACATCAATAAAAATAGAATCGGGATAACAAGATAAAATTTCAAATAATAATATGAAATGGATTTTGTTTCAAAAAAGAGTATGAAGTTGTTATATTAATTTAAGAAAAGAGCTTGACTTTTCTATTGGTCAAAGATATATATATATATTTTAAATTTCATTCTTTTTTCCTTTTTAGTTTTTTTCTAGTTTTTCCCTTCTTCTTCACCAATGGCCGATCACCATCAGCGATACATCAAGAGGGCTAGGCGCACCCTAGGGAAGCCACCCTCGATGGCCTCAGGCGAGACCAACCATTACCAAATCCAAGCGAGGTTCGCCTCACCAACTGCTGACGAGAAATGGCCTCGCCTCAATGAGGTGACCCTCGCCAAATTTGGGTGAGGGTTGTCTCCTTGCAGTCAGTGAAGGTCGGGCCTCACCAGTGGCAGCGAGGGCTTGCAAGCCCTCGCCCAGCAGCCGGTGAGCCGAGCCCTTGCTTAGAAATGAAAAAGAAGAACAATAGAAAAGAGAAAAGAGAAAAAAATAATTTAAAATTAAAATTGTTTTTTACGAAAACATCCTTGACTGACACGAATATTTAGTTAACCGACGAAATTAGATCTTTATTTGAAATTTTAATATATATATATATATTTGAAATACTCAGCCAATGGAAAATGATCAGAATAATTAGCTTCCGCGCCTCATTGTAAACGTCACGGAAAAAGATAAAAAAAAAAAAAAAAAAAAATCGATTTTTTCATGTCGATCTCAGAATATTAATTGCGCGAAAGAGAAAACGAGGAATATTTTAATATTTATCCCACGATTCCTCCATGGAGCTCGCGAAAAAGACCATGTCCTGGACGGGCGGTGCCGTCCAATCTAGGGGAAAAGGTCACGTGATGGGGATGTACGAGCCGCCCCCACTCCCGGACGGACCGCCGTTCCTCCGCCACGTGTGCGGCGGAGCCCTCCGGAGCCTCGACACGTCAGCGCGAGGGGGTGGGGGCCCGACGGCGAAACGGCGACCGCTCCTGGCCTCACATGGCTGGACACGTGCTGCTCCGATTCATGGGCAGCCGCTCCAAGTGGAAATTGAGACCGCTGTAAGGTTTCGATTGTAGGACAAGGGTGCTGCCTGATTGGGAAATTATTAAAGGGGGAACCTGACGCGTATGAAGAAAGTTTGCAGAGGTCCGCGTTGTGTGCCTCAATTATTATAGCGGAAAGGACAGTATTGTTTTTATATGAGTCTATCTCAGTATTGTTTTTATCATATCTTAGATATTTTTTGGCAGGAAGAATAGATCCGCAAAATGGACAGATTGATGTGAGGTTGCATGCATTATGATTACTCAGAAGATCGATTAATCAAGATATATAGATTTTACCTAATCCCTAAATGAAAAAAAGATTACTCATTTACCTCGATTGTTTTCCTATTTCATCAAGTTGTTGTTTTAAGTGATGTAGATTTGGAATTCCACCCATCAAAATTCTACAAGATTCTAATTAAATATGAATTAGATTTGAAAGTCATTGAACAGGGTTAGGGACGTCTGGTAGCTCTAAAGATGTCAAAATGGGTTGAAGACTTGTTTATTCACCCATACATAACCCGTATATGACCCATATATGATAGGTTGGGTTGTACATGAGTTAGCTAAATTTTGCTAAATGGGTTTATATGGGTTTAAGTAATAAAGTCCAATACAATGTGGACTTTGAATGGGTTTAAAGCTCAACCCATCCACAATCACTCTTTGCTTGTCTTCAGGTTCAGGTTAGGGTTTTCAGGTGGGACGCCTTATTTTTCTAGTTTACTTTCTACTTATGATCCTCTTCTTTATTTTTTTCAAAATTGAAAATAGTAAAAAATTTATTATCTTTCATGTATTAGAACAACATGAAAAGTAGTATACTATTTTACGTTTAATATTTATGGACTTATTAATTATAAGAGATGTTAGATACTTCATTGTGAAACTTGAAAAATTTGCAATAGAGAAAAATTCGCAAACAATTTAAAATTCTTAATTGAAACATTATAATATTATTAAAAAAATTAATGTTTACACACTACGCACATAGCATAAAGTTCTTGTTTTTATATATCTATGTGTTTTAATAATATAAGTTGGGTCCGGTCAAGGATTCGTTGTATCGTGTCGTGCCATTGTGTTTATATTGCTTATAAATGGGTCCAAACGAGTCAAATAAGTTAATTTTTTCTATCGAAAAATGAGTTGATTTGGATCAGATTATTTTCGGCCCAACCCACTCATTTGATGGCCCTACTCTCATCTCTAAACTTGGTATGCATAGAGCTTAAAGGCTTGAAAGAGAAAAGCGCATTATTGTCTGCATTGGTATCCACAAACCCTAATTGACAAGGACTTTACTTTTGCAGATTATATAATTTTAGGTCATTGCAAGTTTACAGTATGGGTGAGATGACGAAAAAGCTTAAAATATTGATATCTCACGAAAATAAGTTTAGTATTTCAAATCCATACATTTCCCCACTCATAATTGACAAGGACTTTACTTTTGCAGATTATATAATTTCAGATTTCAGAGATTAACGCATTACTCAACTCCAAATCAACGGTTGAGGCATACAATATTTACTCCACTGTTGATTTAAATCAACGGTTGAGGACATCCGCTCCTGCCTGGGAACGCAAGTCTGCAACGGTCGATTTTTTCTGATAAACCCATGCGAAATCTGCATTCTATTATTGAATGTTCCATTTATTTGGCAAAAAATTAATGATTAAAAAATATATATTACTAAATATAGTTATTGGTACTATTGGTAAAAATAAATGAACGAATATCGGCTTCATTGGGCACGTGGAGCGGACTTGCTGGGGTACTTGACGGACTTCTTGATTCATTTAGTCCAGTTGAAATATCCAAAGAAATTTAATCGAATCTTTTCAATTGGACAGAAACAAATTTAGACTTATATTTCAAATTGTATATACAACGCAGAATAAAACTAACATACAACAATCAAGCTTTATCCTTTCTCTCTCCATTTTTTTTTTTGTTTCAAATTTGCCAGTTTTTCATATTTGATTGTTTATACTGTTTTTTGCCCTATTTTTTCTTGTTGATATTTGGTCCGTTTCCGTATTACTTTTTTTATTATAACAAATCTTGATGAGTCTAATAAGTTAAATTTTTTAAATTATTAGATCTTTTAGTGCTATGCAAGCAGCAATTTATGGAATATCTATCTTTCTAGGCAGTCTTTTCTATAAGCATCAGAGAAATAATATAAAAAACCCTAACCCGAATCCGACCTTGTCCATAACCCGACCTCCAAACTCATCCACGCATATGTTCTCATTCATCAACACGACACTCAGCCCGTCTCCACGTTGCCATGTGTCATGTGAAGTTCTAGCCCACAATGTGATCCAAGCACTTGAGCTTTCTCACCGGTTAAGCAAGCTGGTCCAAGGAGTTACCCATATTTCAGAGATAAAAATATAAGAAAAAAAAAAATTGCTAAGATTTGACACTCGGGTTGGATCGGGTATGGGTTAGGTTAGATATGGGTTGCTAGAATTCTATTGCTTAAAAATGGGTCAATATGAGTTAAATAGGCCAATTTTGGTCGGATCATTTTCGACCCGACTCAATATACTCGTTTGACTGGTCCATGACTAAGTTTTTATATTTGTGCAATTTGGTCCTCTAATTTTTATTTTCGTTTCAATCAAGTACTCTTTTTTTTTTATTTATTTGTGCAATTTGATCTGATACTGATACCGAGAGGCGAAAGGTCGGGGATTTTCTCGATTTTGTGCAATCAAAACATGGCTGGTGAGTGGCAATAAAAATACTATTTAAGAATAAAATAGAGAATGAAAGTTTATATTTCATTAAAATTGCAAGAAAATTTATGTCCCTCATTAATTGAGTAGAAGCAGGATATGGTCAGCTAGCAGCAGACGGAAGCAAACTAGGACTTCCATCGAAGTTGCAAATCACAAGCAATTTTTTCTACATTGCCTAATACCATCCAATAAACATGAATCTTTAATCATCGATGCATTTCGATTAAAAGATCTGAAAGTACCAAAAGTTGTCTTCAGTCTATTAGTATCGGTTTTTGAGAAGAGTTTCTATTATTTTTGTTCAGAAACTATTGCCAAAATGCTGTCAAACACATAATTTGGATTTTCTACCTTTTTCATACAAAGATCGATGCAGATAATTGGAAAAACGTTCGGAAAATCAAACGGGGCATAAGGCCAACAGTTTGCGCATCTAGCTTCCTCAATCTTCTCGATACTTTAGGATGTATAAAGCGTAGATTTTCCAAAACCTAGGATCATGATGCATAAGATTTCGGGCTACGTTTAGTCGTCCGGATTTCTAATTAGGATAGGACTGGATATGATATGATATGAAATCCTTGGATTTTTTTATATCCTGTCTATTGTTTGGTGTATCGTAATATTAAAATCGGATATATTCACATCATATCATGTAACAGCATATCATTATAAGTAGAGATGGTGAAAATCTCTCATAACTCTATTTCTTAATTTATTTTTATTTTATTTTTCCTCTTTTTTATATTATTTTCTTTATTATTTCTTTAATCCCCTTTCATCATTCTTTAATAAAATTTAATCAAATAGTAAACTGTACTAACATACCTAAAATACAAAAATACCTAATATATATAATACGCATAAATATATAATTTATAGATTGAATGTTTATTATAAAATAGAATTAAAGTTGAATATATAAATTAAAATAAGATTATTTAAAAATAATTTCTTACTCTTAAATTAGAATTCAAATATTATTTATATTGAAATATAATTTCAATTTTGTTAATTTAATAAGTTTGTTATTTGAGAAAAATAATTTTCCTATTATGGACATTAAATCCTATCCACATTTATCCCACTTCCCCCATGGGATAATTTTATTCGGCCTATATTCTCTTTATATCTAACTTTATCTTGTCCTGAGCGAGTACCAAATGTAGGATATGATATGATTTATCATATCCCGAATTTTATCCCAACTGCTAAACGCAACCTCAAAGTATAGGAGGTATGACATGTAGATACGTTTTACTTATGATGAATTTTGTGATTTTTCTAAGAGATAATTGGTACAAGTGTATCGGTGTATTTTCACCTAATTCTACATAACTAGATGTTGTTGCTTTCTCCAATTTGTATAGTACATAGACTGGATTTACTCAAACCACTCAAGTTCATTCTTTATCAAGCCTCCATAAAAAAGGCAGGCAAGGAAAGTGAGGTATGAATCAGAAAGGGAAAAAAGATGGTGAGTGTTAGGTTGAGGATCATGCACTCGGGCCATGTGAGAAAGAAAAAGGTATGCCGGGTCATTATTGTAACGAAAAGTCGATTAAAGGGCGGGTCTTTGATCTTGAAGAGGCAAGATGAGATTCATCCTTTTCTACAGGATTTCGCAGGATTTCTGCATGAAAATATCTGTACAGTGAACCCATCTCTTTTGCTTCCGCAGTTTGGAAAAAAACCTCAGTTCCCGTACAAATTGCGGCGTGAAAGCCTGGCCTTGGATGTCAATGAGCAACTCTCCAGCAAGAATTCGCCGAGCTGTATCTTATCTGGGATCGTGTAAGGGCTTCCAGGCAATGTTCTGCCAGTGGGAAGAAGTTGGGGATGTTGTTAGTTGGAATATAATACATGGAAACGATAGGATCTTGCAATTTACGTTAACGCGAAATGATCAGAGAAATAAACGAGAAATAATAAGGATACCAGAAATTTATGTAGTTCGATCTGAGTATCGGTATCTATGTTCACGGGGAGAGCCAATAGTAAATAATCAACTATAATCGGAGAATCAGAGTTTACAATCACTTACAGCTCAAGTGTTTCCCACATCTAGATTTAACCCAAAACCCAAAGTGTTTATAAATAAACAACTCATTTGAACATAAAGTTACGGTACAAAATTACTGCGTTTAAGCTCAAAATAAAAACACGCGGGGCTCTCTTCAGCTTGACTTGTGCGGCTTGCGGCTCCTTTTTCTTTGCTTTCGTAGAGCTTCGGCGGCTTCACTCTTCTACGTAGGGCTGCTTTTCCATTTTATATGCGTGTGCCCAAAAGTCAAAGTCTTGACTTTTGGGCCCACCTCCTTCTGTTTCACGTGCAGAGGCTTCATTCACGCCAAAGGGAAAATTCGTGTGCCCACTTGGCCCTTGGCCCACGGCCTGATTCCCTTTTTCAAAGGGAATTCGTAACTGCTGAGGGAAGAAGGAAAAACTCAATTTTCTTTTTATTTCTCTTTTTGTAATCCCTCGTGGAGTCCGACGGAGTTTCTTCTATTGGGGGAATCTTTATCTACAAATTTGGTTTAACAAATTGTTATTCGAATTCAAACTCGAGACATTAATTTAACATTGTTTACATGCATGATCCAAGGTGCATCATGTGCAACTTCCGGTGTCTGCGCGTGCTATGCAATCTGCGAAGCTACCCCAAGAACTTTGCAGTGAGGTGGGAGAGAACTTGCAGAGGTTTCCTATGGGGAGAACCTGATGACAAGAAGCTTGAGCTAACTGATGGGGACATTGTCCCCAATGACTAAGCATCTTCAGGGAGAGTTTCAATCACCCCAGCTAACCATAATCAACCGGGCTCTGGAGGATACGGGAGATGCTAGCTAAGAGAAGGAACGAAGGACGGTGGGGGTGGTCTCCACCACCTAAGGATTGGCATAAGATCATTGAGGATTGGCCCTTGAATAGGATCTTTTCGTTCGTGGATCAGTCGAATCCACCTTCCAGTTCCAGCCTTGGCTGTTTGGTAATCAGCAACTTTCATTGAATTCAACTCTCTGGTTATCAGGTAAAAGACATCATGTACTAAACAAATCGAAGTGGAACTGAAAAGAGAAACTCGGACTTGAACGTGCTTGGGCTTGACTTGACCACCCCAGATGCAGAAACAGAAACAGTTGACTTTTGGCCGAGGCCGTGCGGTCAAATTATTCACGGCAAACTTGATCCGAGCTCTACTAATTTTATTTCTCGATTTCTGAGAAATCAATTTCTATTTCTTCAACCCTAATTTCACCATTCTCTCCCAATTACGCCTCTTCTTTGCCTCCTCCTCCGCCTCTTCTCTGCGTCTTCCGAGACGAGATCGTCTCCTCCGCCTCTCCTCCGCCTCTGCTCTGCGTCCTCCTCCGCCTCATCCTCCACCTCATCCTCCGCCTCTCCTCCGCCTCATCCTCTGCATCTGCTCTGCCTCATCCTCCGCCTCTGCTCGCCTCATCCTCCGCCTCTCTCGCGAATCCACCCTCCGCCTCTGCTCGTCTCCTCCGCCTGTCCCCGACGAACCAAGAGGATGACAGCGAGACGACCATGAGCAACCGACCGGCGTGCGACCTTCCTCTCTCTGCCCTTCCTCTTTCCGACCGACCGGCGTGCGACTCCCTCTCTCTCTCGCCCTCCCTCTTTCCGACCGGCCCGCGAGCAACCGACGAACCAAGAGAATACCGGCGAGACGACCGGCGTGCGACCCCCCTCTCTCTCTCGCCCTCTTGAGTTTGAGTTCGCGGATAAACCGTCTACCGATTTGTTCTTTTCTCTCGCAACATTCTTTCGAGCGAATGCTCCCAAAATCCAGACACTTTCTTAGTTCTTGTTAAGCTCTACAAGCAACATTCTTTCAGCGAGTGAACACCCCCAAAATTCCGACACTTTCTCAGTTCTTGTCAAACTCTACAAAAGAAAAGAAAAATTATGTCCACGCAAAAGAGAGCTTCAGATTCCACTTTTTTGGGTGAACCAAGTGGATCCAAGAGGCCATGCTTGGATCAAAACATGTAGGCTCACTCTTTCCGTCTTAATGTTTCAATGCTTGATTAATTGTTTGATGATCGTGCTGGTTTCAGCTTTGCTCGAGCTCTTGAGTTGAAGATGCGAAGCCTGAAGTTCTTTTTTTTTTGGTCAGATCGAAGCCTGCGTCGAAGTATAGCATTTTGTTAGCATTTGTTTGTGGGGTTGTGCTGCGGCTTTAATGTGAAAACTTACATATATCAAATGTTGTCGTCTTGAATCTGCCATGCGATTTACAATGTGAAAATTTACAATGTTTGCTTTTGTATTGTGATAATGTATTTGATGATTCCTATCTCAATTCTTGTAATGTGATGTTCTACTTGATGATTTCCCTTATTTGTAATGGTTCTTGTTACACTTCGTAAAATTCGCCGATTTTGTAAAATTTGCCGCAAATTACCCAATACACTTCTTAGTGTTTCTTTCTAAAACGATTGCTCGATATCGTAAACCGTGGCGGCGATCAACGTGACACACTAGCATGAAGGGGATTAGAATATGGTTGCCCGCCTTCATTCTAGTAGAATTTTGGGAACCTTCTATTATGCTCAAGAGTAATGCATATTAATCTCTTTTTTTCTATTGTATGGAGACTATTGATAAGTATATTGTTTGACCGTAATTACCTATCTACGTGGATGCTAAAGAATTTTGTGTGAAAATTTAGAAAATTTGATATAACATCTCTTACTTTGTATTTTTTTTTTTTTGCAAAAAAGGGAGACTTTACTTTAAAAAAAAAAAAAATCATACTTTGTATTTGGGTCAATGATTTCATAAGCATATGAAATTTGTAAGAATGTACATCTCATTTGCTCCAAAAAAGAAAATTTTCTTTTAAGAAATAGAAATTTTATTCAGTTATCAAACGAATTTCTATTTCGAAACGTAAATTTTGTATCGTTATCAAAACGTATTTTTTTCCTCGAAACTCATCCGTAAATAGAAATAGAAAAATTCATTTCTGTTCCAGAAACTATTTCTGGAACAGTAAATGTTGTCATGCGCCCCCTAATTTTCTATGAAGCCGGTCTCGGGCAACTCCTGCTTCGTTGACCGAGAGACGGTTTCTCTTTGTCCATATTTGAAGCAATGGTCTAGGATTATGGAGACTTAAAGTGCCATATTTAACAAATCGAATGCTTCTGCAACGTGCCGTGACTTAGATACTGCTAATATGACATGTTCTTTCACCAAAAGGGGAGAGTTCGAGCGGCAACGTCAACATCCATTTAAGATATTACAAATTCAAGATCGAAATTAAACATCTAACTACTAAGTTGACCAAATAACTAGAAGCTTGTAATATACTTGACCCCCGACCGTCATTGTTTGTGATGGTAAGATGAATATTTTGACTTGTTTGGTTGAATGTGCAATTGTATTTGTCAAGGAATGGGATTCATATCCTCACAATCTTCATGTCTGGAGAGAAACCAAAATGTGGAATGGGGTTCCGCATGGAATAAGATTTCTCGAAAAGTTTGGAACCTATCAAAGTATTGAGATTCCAATTCCACATTTTTAACGCCATTTGAAAAATATATGAAAAACCTAACTCAATCATCATCGCCATTCCCACCACCGACTCCGGCCTCTGCTAGTTACTAGTGCCGTTTGCCAATTGAAAAGTGTATTTTTTCTTAGAATGTCAAAACTTTTTTGCAATCCACACAAGGAATGAGAGTACTCGGAATGGAAATTGTCACAAGGTTAAATCTACTTTGAACGTAGATCATGACCAATCGACAAAGGAATAGGGACCAATTTCTAACAGGCACACAAAACAAGAAGCGCATGTTTCATCATGCGCACCAAGGCTGCGCATGGTAAAATTTCTGTTTCTCAATTTCTCTATTTCTCTGTTCCCCGGAATAGGTTTGGAACATAAATCCGTTTGGTAACGCAAATTGATTTCTCTATTTCTGAAACAATTTTGAGGAGAAATCAGAAGCTAAAAATTTTAGCTTCTCTATTTCTGAAGTAGAAATAGAAATTATTTCTTATCCATCCACCTTCTTCCTTCAGCAGACATCGACTCCTTCTCTCCTCACTACCGTTGCTTTCCCATTCCTTCTCCTCACCTCAACCAAAAACCCTAGCGACTTCGAAGCTGTTCATCCTCGCCGTCGCCACTCATCTTGCCATTGTCGTTCACCGTCGCCGCTCATCTCGACCGCCCAATTTGCTCCGGTCGTCCCGTCGTTCTGCCTCGTCCGTCCGCATCCCCAGTCGCGCTCCAGTCGCCATCGCCTAGTAGCCATCGTCATCGCCCAACTCCAGTAGCCGTCGCCGTCGCCCCATCTCCAGTCGCTGTCGCCCAACTCCAGTCGCCGTCACCGTCACCCATCTCTAGTCACCGTCGCGATCGCCCATCTTCGTCCGTGTCCCCTTCCGCTCTCGATTCCGCGGATCCAGTCGCCCAACTCCAGTCGCCGTTCGCCCATCTCTGTCGCCCATCTTCGTCCGCGTCCCCTTTTGCTCTCGATTCCGCGGATCCAGTCGCCGTCGCCCCTTTCTGCTTTCAATTCCTCACGAGGTTCGATCGATCCTTCCCTTTTCGCCTCTTTCTTGGTTGTTTTGTGCTTGTTCTGTGCTTGTGCTCTGCAATTTGTGCTGCGAGTTTGGGTTGCTCTGTTTCTGTGCATAATCATTGTGTTAATAAATGGTGCTCTTTTGTCTTCAAGACTCCTATTGCTAGTGCTTTTTCTTTGGTACATGAGTTCAAATTTTCAATTAACAAGGAAGAGTACCTTGGCACCGGTTGGTCTGACCTTCACTTGTATGGCAAAGCAATACTTTCTTGCTTAGCTTTGTGTTGTTAATCGGCTTTGCGAATAAAGATTGGTAGGTCAGATGGACGCTTCATATTTTTAGCTTTAGAGTAGTCGTCTGATAATATAACAAAGATTGTTGTATACTCTTTCGATGTCCTTTGGGCCACTAATATAAAAGAAAGAATGTGCATGCACTTTGTCCAGGTCCATTGGTATTTGACTTTCCGAGTTGGATTAGGAAATTCGCCACTGTCTATACATCATGCGAGATGAGCGTCGCACAAGTTTCTTGTTCAATTAGAACGATCATGAAGAAAGAGACCTTCTACAGTCAATAGATATCGTCAAAAACATGCGAAACAAAGAAATTTTGGAAGATGAACTTTAAGGTTGTCTCGGTCTCGCTACTCGGCCTCTTGCCGACACGAACTTAAAACTCCACGCCACAAGCGTAAAAAAGGTTAACCCTGGAACTTCTTACAAGATTTCATATGCTGTGATTGTAAGATGAGCTTCAGGGAGCCATAGACAGCAGACTGTTTCCCATCTTTTGGAAGAGATATCGTCAAAAACATGCGATTTCCGGGGAGATACAGACAGATATAACTATATTTTTTTAAAAAAAAGTGAAGGAGAGTGTAGATAGGTGACCTCTCTCACCAACAGCTAAAGGTTGAGGCAATAGTGGTGGTCTAGTCAGGAGACATGTAAAAGAGATCTGCTCATCAGATGATACTCTTTAACTTAGGATTTGTTAATGGACTCCACCTGTTTTGATGCTGTAGTGATGAGCTTGGATCGTAACAATTGCTTCAATGTTGCGTTTAGATCTCTTTTTCGAACTAATCCTTTGTGTTTGTTAAAATGCCAGAATTAAATGCGTGAACTAATCTGAGAAGTATTCTTATGCTTATTGTTTGGATTGATTGTTGTTTAGTATAGTCGTCCTCATCGGAACTTCGAATTGTGACACTACAATCGACTGTCAAGACCTTACTAGATTCACGTTAAATTGCTTGTGTATGTGTTGCCTTTCATGCATATTATCTCATATAAAAAGCAAATAAAAATCTGCCATGAGAAATGTCGGGTGTTACATAAAGTCATTGAGATTTCTTTTGCTGACTGTGCTTGCTGGCTTTGGAAGGAACTGAGAGATTTCTCATTGAAATGTTGCTGGCTCCTAGTCGAATCTCATTGCAGATATGGGATGGATTGAAGGGGTTTGCATTTCCATTTATTTGTTCCTCTTGAATCCCCGGTTGACATTGCTTAGTAGAAGTCTTATTTATTGTATCAATTTCTTGCTGGTGCAAACTCTAAAGCCAGGAGTGACTTGCTTTTGGATTCCATGCATTTTGTGCAATAAAGCATTCACTATTGTATCATAAATTTCACCCTTTAGCTTCTAATAATCTTATGTAACTGTTTTTCTTGTTATTTGTTATTCTTTAACTTCTAATTTCAGCTTATCCTTCATGATGTGCTTGGTAATCACAAGCTTTTGTTCTTGAATTGGCGCATCATCTGATATATTTCATTAAATACTGATTCAATTAAGGTTAAATGGCACCCCATAAAGAAGCATTTATAGCAAAGTGGACTGAGCCTTTGACCAATGTGCTTATAAGTTTGTTGGTGGAAGAGGTGAAAAAGGGAAATCACCCCACCTGTACCTACAACAAAGTAGGGTGGAATAACATACATGTTGAGTTCAATAAACAAACAGAACTCCACTATAATGTAATTCAATTGAAAAATAGGGTAAACGAACTAAAGAAGCAATATAGTAGTTTTAAGAAACTTCTTTCACAATCTAGATTTGGATGGGATAATGTCAACAAAACAGTTATTGTGGAGGATTCAAGTGTATGGGATTCTCACATCAAGGTATCACTTTACTTGGGTCCATTTTTTCTTATTGTGGATGTAAGCTTTAATTATATTGTTCATGTATGCCATTTCTATGAAATTTGCAGGATAATATTGAATGGGCTACATTCAAGAATGATGGGTTTCCTCAGTATCCAGACCTTTGTATTGTGTTTGGTGATACATATGCTACTGGGGAGTATGCAGCAGGAAATGCAAAAGAAAATGCAGAAGAGTATGTGGTGTCGGATGGAGAAGACAATGCTGTTAGTGGCGACAATGGTGGTGGTGCTATAATAGGTGATGTGGAGGAATCTAATGAAAACTATGTTGATACGGGAGTCCTTGCATCTGACGCGACTCCCACCCCAGTTCATGAGAAACACAAGTTAAATAAGACTCCAAATTCCAAGAGGAGAAGAAAGAGTAACAGCTATGATCTCGGTGTCACCATGAAAGCCATTCAAGAAATGATCAAATCAAGGACCGCCCAATCAACAAGTGACTCCATAACCTCAGAGGCCCCATCTTCTGTAGCCCCACCTCTTGTAGACCCCTACTCCATAGCAATTGTGGTCGCCGTTCTAAATGGCATGCCTGAGTTGGAGCAGAATCTTTACAATAAGGCTGTGAACCAGGCATGCCTTAATGTCACTTGGAGAGAGGCTTTCATGATTGCTCTACCTGAAAGGAGACGTGGACTTATTGAATTTCTTTGAGTAGTTGTTAAGAAACATGCTATAGATTTCTATTTGGCTTAATTTCATTTCATGACTTATGTATTTGAGACTTTGTTTGTTTATGTTTTTACGTTGCAATTATGATGACATTATTGCTATTGTTGATTACTATTGGAATCCTTATCTAATGGGTTTATATTCTTATTTTGTGTGATGATATAGGTAATATGGATGAGGGTGAAAGTAGCATGTTTGATGGTCAAGTAGCATCAGTTGAATCAATTGGACAGGATTTTAATGATTTTGATATTGATATACTGATAGCATGGTTGGCCACTGTTGCAGTGGATATGTCCATGCACACGAGACAACCTATTAGGGATAGCTCATTATCAGGACCGCAATGGATAAGGGAGGTTCTTCATGGGCATTCCGATAGAATATATGAAGCTTTTAGAATGGAGAGACATGTCTTTCTCAACCTTTGTGATCTAATGAAGGAAAAAGGTTGGTTGGAAGATAGTCGATATATTGGGATAGATGAACAAATCGAGATTTTCTTATCTATGATTTGTCACAAGAACTCAAATAGAGATTTATGTGAGAGATTCCAACGTTCGGGACAAACTATAAGCAAATACTTCACTAAAGTATTGCAAGCAGTTCTCAAATTGGCAAAAGAGGTTATCATACCACCATCCTTTGATGTTGTACCACAAGAGATTCTTATGAATCCTAACCATAAACGTTACTTCAAGGTAATTCTCAAATATTCCTTTACACCATCAATTTTATTTTGTTGATAATCTTGTATAATATTAGTTTTTGATAAAATGACAGGGTTGTATAGGCGCCATTGATGGCACCCATATTCATGCTTCTGTACCTGTGGCGAAGCAAATCCCATTTAGAGGTAGGAAAGGCATCACCACTCAGAATGTGTTGTGCGTTTGTTCATTTGATATGAAATTTACTTTTGTATATGCTGGTTGGGAAGGCTCTGCCAACGATTGTCGAGTGCTTGCAGTAGCACTCGAGACTCCTTGCTTGGAATTTCCTCTGCCACCACCAGGTATTTGCTTGTTCTTTAAGGAGTAATTTTCTTTATGATCATATTTATAGTTACAAATTATGACCAATGTATGAATACATTGTTGTAGGCAAATACTATGTCGTGGATTCTGGTTATGCAGCAACTCCGGGATTTTTAACTCCTTTTAAAGGTGAACGGTATCATTTAAATGATTATAGGGGTACAACGAGACGGCCAACAACTGCAAGAGAATTGTTCAACTATAGGCATTCTTCTCTAAGGAATGTCATCGAAAGATCATTTGGGGCATTGAAGAATCACTTTTGCATTTTGAGGCACATGCCCCCATTTGCAATTCAAAAGCAAGCACATATTATAATTGCATGTTGTGCCATCCATAATTACATCCGTGATCAAGACAAGATGGATATGAACTTTTCCCTATATGGAGATCCGCAGTACTTGTCTGAACCTACGCAAGATGAGCTTGCAAACGATACATTGACCGAGGAGGGAAACCAAATGAACACGCTTAAGAAATCCATTGCCAACAAAATGGCAAGGGATAGTAATATGCCGGAAATTCCATGAAATTATATCTTCAGCTTTTGTAATGTATTAGTATTATTTCGACTATTATTTTGTATTTGAGGATTTTCTATGTTGTTATCTAATCAATTTCTATTTCTAGCACAACTTCCATTTTATTAATTTCGAATCTCTCGCAAATTGCGCCTCCCTTCATGTCAACTAGTACCTATCATAAAATCACTTCGTTTGGCAATTGGCTTGATGTTCTGGTTAAAGATTTCCTTCTATGGTTTTGTGTATATTAATGGGTCGTCCGTGACCTTTTGAACACCCAATCCTCCTATAACTCACACACAGGAAAGTAACCGAAGATCACACATGTCTGTCCTCTTGAAGTGGTCTCAAAAGAATGCAAAAAAGTGTAGTGACTTGAACCCGAATCTTGAATGAGGAGAATAAATACATTCACTATTTGCATATTAGCATTTGAAAATACCAAATCTTTTATAGTTTGCATATTAGCATTTTTTATACTAATTACTAGCTTTCATTTACATAAATTGCTAATGTTTTGAAGTTCCTAACTACTCTATCGAATTACCAATATAAATTAAAGTGATTTACCAACTTTTATTAAATTAAATTACAATCACAAGCACCAAGAAGAGTGAGGTAAAAGGATGGGGACAGCACGATTCATAGAACTCGGCCAATCAGGCCATTCCACATGTCAAATGTCAATGACTCTTACAAGTTTCACCTCAGTCAAAGCCTGCTCCCAATAGCCGGAACTAGCCGTTCTTATCCATCCTCACGTGCCATGCCATTGCCAGTTTCCGAAGCATCGTACGCTTAGCTCGCTCGCCTCGGCCTCGGCTCACTCCCAGAAGAATGTTGACAGCCTCTCGTGCATGTACTGGCTTAAGGCACGCACATCTTAGCGAGATTCGTGGCTCGCTTTGTTATGTATAGTCACAACCATCCTTGCTCACTCACGCTCACATCCTAGTCATTCGATTGGGTCGATCTTGGACTCGGCCAGTCCACATGTATGAATCATGCACGTGTAGTGGCACGGGTGCCTAATGACGATTGGCTCACATGGGGCCAATACTAAGCCTAAATGGGATGGATCATCACGCCAATCTTGATCATAAATCATCTTGGTCAAGTCATCTCTCTCACGGGCCACAACCCGTACCAATGTTTTTATTCAACCTATAAACGCATAGCCTTGTGAAGCACACCTGGCTCACCCAATGCGCGGCCATGGATTCAAGGCAAACCCGGGCCATTTCAGATGTCGGGAACCGAAGGTCTAACGGGATTCCATTCGAGAAATTCCTGGTCATGGAAACCAAACGAGGCCTAAGAAGCAAAAGGTCTACCTACCAACGGAAAAGTAACAACCTTATTTATAGTTTAATCAGCTTACGCAAATCTTCAGATGAATGTTCTTTGATTCTTCAACAATCTTGGAAGGTCAAAATTCCCATTTCGTAAGAGTTTGATCACGTGTCAATTGAAAAACCTCGTACTTGAAATCTTCCCGCTCCGAATTTTTTACGTCGAGGCTTCGATTTCCTCGGTTATCACCTTTGATTTACCTTCAACTTTTCCGCTGTTTTGACAAAAGCCCACGACGTTACGGTGCCGATTCAAACGTTTTAGTTCTCCTGTTATATTGAGTACAAAGGGTCAACAACAAAAGTAGAACCCCGAACGATAATAAAATACAAAGGAAGAGCTCAGCGTTGACATTTTAAGATCGGAACTTTTGACTGAATTGGTTTGACCCTGTCATATCGCCTTGCTTTCGTCCCCTTGCGGATGGTTCAGCCGAGTCAAAACGCTCCTAGACAATTTTTTACGCATAACAATTCGTCGCCGGCAGAATTTACTCATTACGGCAAAAGAATAATGACTAAAGATTAGCTCGGACCATTTCAAAGAAGTGACCGGTTATTTGGCAGTGCCTCCGCCATCGTCATTCTCCATCAACTCACGGTGTTTTGCATATATAAACAAGTGCATCAGCTGTTTCAATTCCCATGCAGTAACACAGAGAGGAGAACAACTTGAAATCTCATCGACAAGCGAGAGAGAGAGAGAGAGAGAGAGAGAGAGAGAGAGAGAGAGAGAGAAGTGTTAACTGGGTCTTTTCCTTGATCTTATTTGGTTAAAGTTAGGACAGCGCTGTGGATGGAGTACGCAGGAGGAAGCGGCGCCAGGAGGGTGCGGTTGCAAGGTCTGAAGCCGGCAGAGTTAACGGTGAGCAAGGAGTCGACCAAGATCAAGAAGAAGGTTCGGGCGACAAGTGGTTTGGCTCCGGTCATAGTGTACTTGAAGTCACCGAAAATTATACACGTGAGGCCGGAGGAGTTCATGGATCTGGTGCAAAAGCTCACTGGGAAGAGCGACCAGACGGTGAAGGCAGGGCCATTGTTGGATGTCTCTTCGCCTTCTTCTTTGTCGTGGCTGTCCTCGCCGTCATCTAGCGTCGAGTACCTTTGCAGGTAGAGAAAACGCATTGCCCGCGTGCGTCCTGCCTTCCGCTTTGTAAAGTTGTCAATTTGTGTAAACATGATGTAGTAGGAGGTGGTTCAGTATTTTCTCCTTGCAGGAGTTGATGTACTCTGAAACTCATGGTCGTGAGTTATTTTCACCCTATTGCATGGTTATATTTCACATTGCACGTGCAAAGTTACTGTCTTGATTACTGTCTTGATTACGTTGTATTATTAGTAACCTACCTGTAGCCGGCCAATGATGATGTAGGTAGAATATTCGGCGAGGGAATGGACAACTGATATTTAAAAAGGAATTGAGTATAGGGATTTGATAGAGATTGAGTGATTGAGATTTGTTATTGGGAGTAATTGGGCGCTTAGATTTGCAAAATGAAAGTAAAGTTAGGCGTGAAAGTTGGGTTTAGAGGCCCCGGCCGCCCTATCATTATAGAAGTTGAAATTCTTTCGAGGGGCTATGGCCGCCCTATCATTAGCCGTTGACTTGTTTGATGGCCGGGGGCCCAAAAATTTATAGGCCCTTTGGGCACATAATTTTAAAGAGAAAGACCGTTAGGTCGGCCAGCTAGGACTGGAAGGCTTGGGCTGGCCCAAGTGACTAGAGGAGGCGGCACGGCAGGGCATGACTCCTGACCAGAAGGATTGTACCATGCTTGGGCCAGCTCCGCCTATTTGCCACCCTTAGGTCACGATCATCGATCCGAGAGTCCCAACCTGCTTGAGACTTGCGTGATGGTGGCCAAACACCACAGCAAGTGACCCAGCTCATTTTGAGGGAGACGGAGAGGCGGGGAGACATATGATCAACAATGCAATGTGCGATGGAGGAGGAGGATCGACGGCAACTGGGACCGAGTGGCGATGGAGTTATGATGCACGGGCGATGAGGTGGTGGGGCTGGGCATGGCAGAGCAAAGGAGAGAGGGGAAGAGATTAGTCTTGGGTTTAGAGGATCTAGTGATGGACGAACCAAACTATTGAAGGGTAAAAGGATCTTCTGTTGGTCAATGAATTGATTGTTGAGGGAAACCTGTAAACTCTTTGGCAGTTAACGTTTGACAACGTGTTGGATTGTACTTTGGTTTTCTAGAAGACGTGTGCCTATGCAGCTCTTCCTTTTTACATTTCCACGTGATAAACGAGAATCCAGTGTAACAATTCGATCCATTCACTCAATCTGCTCCGCTCTCCTTGCACTAATTTGTCCCTTCAAGACAAGGACCCACCATGTAAATCTTTGAGACATTACAACATTCGGAACTACTTTCTTCTGCCGGTATCGTTTTGTTTCTATAGATACTGTTGGATAAATTCTCTTCAAATATTTTGAAGTCGACAAAACATTTCCATCGCCTGGGCCAGTCGAAGACTTGCAGACTCTACCTGGCAAAGTCTCGAAGATCAAAGTCGACGATAGAAGACTCAAGTTTCAAAGTCTACTTTCATGGACAGTTTCAGGGCACCTACAAGTTAAAAACTTATATTCGATTCTATCTAATATGGTTTTTGCTTCAACGGCTATGGAATATCTTTCGACTAGAATCAGTACTACAAGATCTTATATTCGTATCCGAATTAATATAGATTCTCTAAAGATTCGCAACTTATATTTGGAAAGTTCTACTTATGGAAACCAAGATCCTGATTGTATGGGCGAGCAGGATTGATGGGCTATCTACACTTACCTTAAAGAGCTCGAGATCTCTCTAAATTGATTCTGTCCAACGGATTGATTGGAAGAACTTCTTTGGAAGGTGCCAACGGTAATGAAGGCATGAAGAAGTATATAAGAGAGACGCTCAAGTTGTTGAAGGTTGCCGGATAGAAAAATTCCAAAGTCTGAATCTCCTTGTTATTTTGTGATCTTATTCTTCGAGCATTACATGTAATCAAAAGAGAGAGTAAAGTGTGGTGAGACCTTGAGGAAGTGTAGTAGAGTTTCTACACTGTGGATTCAAGGGCATGAGATTGTAAACACTCTTTTTGATTCTTAGTGAAATCCAGCCAGAAGGGTTGTCCGTGCGGAAGAGTGGATGTAGGCTTGGTCTAAGCCGAACCACTATAAATCTGGAGTCTTGATTCTCTATCCTTAATCCTTTTATCTTTTATTACTTTCATTTGCAGCGATTGTTATTTTTAATTCATTAATATCTCATTCGGGTTAAAATTTATAAAATCGCTCTAGTCACCTATTCACCCCCCTCTAGGTGCTAATTCTAGTCCTAACAATTGGTATCAGAGCTTGTGTACTCGTTTATAAGAAGTGTCTATACTTCTGAGTAAAAGATCTATGGCTAGTATGTTGCCTACAAGGTTGGTTGAAGGTCAAAGTAATTCCAGACCTCCATACTTTGATGGAAAAGACTACAACATATGGAAAAACAAGATGAAAGCATTCCTAAGATCGAAAGATCCTTTGGAATGGGAAGTGGTAGATAAAGGAATCATTCCCGCCGCATCGAATCGAGAGAGGAAAAGAAGTTGATGATCCTATCGAGATGACTCAAGAAGAAATAACCAAGAGACAGACTCTTGATGCTAAAGCCATTTACTCCTTATATTATGCTTTATCCCCTACTGAGTATAACAGAATATCTTCTTGTGATACAACAAAAGAAGTCTGGGATAGGCTTCACATTACCTATGAAGGGACTGATCGAGTGAAAGAAACAAGGATCAATATTCTTTTGGGAAAATATGAAGTCTTTAATATAAGATCAGGAGAATCAATAACTGACATGTTTAGTCGTTTTACTGAAATTGTGAATGGTCTTGAATATCAGGGACATCCAATCTCAGGACATATGAAGGTCAACAAACTCCTACGTGGACTCTCTAAAGACTGGAATTACATAAAAACTTCAATAAGAGAGACACAGAGGATTGCTCCACTCTCTGTAGACGAACTAGTTGGAACTCTTCAGTCTTACGAAGTAGAGCACACCAATGAAGAGGAAGATTCAAAAGGTAAGAAATCTATTGCATTAAAGTCTAATGATTATTCTGATGTTACAGACTCTGAAGAAGATCTAGATAACGAAGAACTGACACTCATGATAAAGAGATTCAGAAAGTTGAACAGAAAGGGAAGAAAATTCAACTGGAAAAAACAAAGCTCACAAAGGTTTCAAAACAAATCAACATAGGAAGATGATTCTAACAAGGAAGTGACTTGCTTTGAATGCAAGAAAAGGGACACATCGACCCAATTGTCCTCTCGTTGAAGAAAAGAAAAGGAAAGACCGAGAAATACGGGAAGGCACTCAAAGCGAGAGACTTGGAGTGATGCTGAATGTGAAGAAAGTGATGATGATTATGCCAATATCTGTTTGATGGCAAAATCCGACTTAGACTCAGACCTTGATACAGACACAGACTCAGACAGTGAACTTGAGGTTACTATCAAAAGGAAGATTAAATGGTATCTAGATAGTGGTTGTTCAAGACATATGACAAGAGACTCAAGTTGCTTCATAAAACTTGTCCAGATAAATGGGGGAAAAGTTTCTTTTGGTGGTAACAATAAAGGAAGAATTACTGGTCGTGGTACAGTAAAGATTGGAAGTCTGTCAATCAAGAATGTTTCCTTAGTTAAAGGATTAAATTACAACTTACTTAGTATAAGCCAATTGTGTGATACTGGATTCAAGATCAATTTCCAGGAAGGAACGTGCTCAGGAATTAGTAAAGACTTTACTCAATCTTTTACTAGACGTAGACATGGAAATATCTATCTTCTGGATGTGAATCATGAAAGTTCACAGTGCTTAATATCAGTACAAGATGAAGCTAATCTATGGCACAGAAAGCTTGGCCATACCAATATGAAGCAGATCACCAAGATCTCCTCCAAGAAACTTGTTCGAGGGTTGCCCATTCTCAATTACTTAAAGTCTGATCTTTGCACACCATGCGTACTGGGTAAATAGGCAAGAAACTCTTACAAACCAATAAGTAAAGTTTCCACTAATCGTGTACTGCAGCTTCTGCATATGGATTTATTTGGACCTACTAGAACGCAAAGTATTAGTGGAAAAAGGTTCTGCCTAGTAATAGTAGATGATTATTCACGATTTACTTGGGTCTACTTTCTTTCAAGTAAGTTTGAGACTTTCTCTCACTTTTCAAAGTTTGCTAAGAAGGTACAAAATGAGAAATGTCACACTATCTCAACCATTCGTACAGACCATGGAGGTGAGTTTGAAAATCAAGATTTTACTAAATTCTGTGTTGAATCTGGTTTTCAGCACAAATTCTCCTCTCCATACACACCAGAACAGAATAGGGTTGTGGAAAGGAAGAATATGTCTTTACAAGAAATGGCAAGAACGCTTTTAATTGAAAGTAATATTTCTTCAAGGTTTTGGGCTGAAATTTCGATCGCTTGCTATATTATTAACGTAGTATTCTTAAGACCAATTCTTGAGAAAACTCCTTATGAAATTTTTAAAGGAAAGAAACCAATTGTTTCTTATTTTCAAGTATTTGGTTGTAAATGCTTTATTCTAAAGAATGCAAATGATTGAGTTGGTAAGTTTGAAGAAAAATCAAATGAAAGATTCTTTCTTGGTTACTCAACTGCAAGCAAAGCCTATAGAGTATTCAACAAGAAGACTCAGACTGTGGAAGAATCAATGAACGTCAAATTTCAAGACTCTCCACAAATTCAGCCAATTTAGACTGAAGAATCAGAACTTCCGGACTCGCTAGATCTTCCTCCCATGAAGCGGTTCAAAATTCGAAGCGTACAACAAGTTACCGATGAAGAATCAACTCAAGAAAAAGATCAACAATCTATCAGACTGTCTAGTAACTGGAAGCACAAGTCTAGTCATCTTGAAGAACTCATTATTGAAAACATTAATGAGGGAATTCGAACAAGATCCAAAAGGCGAGAAGAGTCTAGTGCTGTTGCACTTATTTTTGAAATAGAACCCAAAAACATTGAAGAAGCCTTAGCCGATGAAAGCTGGATTGAAGCAATGTAAGAAGAGCTCGACAATTCAAGTATTAACGACGTATGGGAATTGACTCATAAACCAAAAGGTAAATCTGTTATTGGAGCTAAATGGGTTTTCAGGAACAAAGTCGATGAAAAAGGCAAAGTGACAAGAAACAAAGCAAGACTCGTGGCTAAAGGATACACGCAAGAAAAAGGGATAGACTATGATGAGACTTACGCTCCAGTAGCAAGGTTAGAAGCAATCAGATTACTACTTGCTTTTGCTTGTTATAAGAATTTTAGGTTATTTCAAATGGACGTCAAAAACACGTTCCTAAATGGATTTATTCAAGAAGAAGTTTATGTGGAACAACCTCCTGGATTTGAAGACTCAAAGAAACCAGACTCGGTGTTCGACCGAAGAAAGCTTTATATGGTTTAAAACAAGCTCATTGAGCTTGGTATGAAAGGCTAAGTAACTTTTTAATTCAAAGTGGTTTCTCTAAAGGAAAGGTAGATACTACCTTGTTTATTAAAAAGGAAGGTAAAAGCTTTCTACTTGTTCAGATTTATGTTGATGATATTATATTCGGATCATCTAATGAGACTTTGTGCAAGAAATTTTCTAAGTCCATATAGGATGAATTCGAAATGAGCATGATGGGTGAACTATCCTTCTTCCTTGGTCTTCAAGTGAAACAACTGAAAGAATGAATCTTTATTCATCAAGAAAAATATGCAAAAGAACTTGTTAAAAAGTTTGGTCCGGAGAATTGCAAAAAAGACCGACATACCTATGTCAAGTTCTTTGAAGATAGACAAAGATGAAGCAGGGAAGAAAATCGACCAAAAGTTATACAGGAGTATCATTGGTTCACTTCTTTATCTTACTGCATCTAGACCTGACATATTATTTAGCGTTTGCATATGTGCTAGGTTTCAATCAAATCCTAAGGAATCTCATTTAAGTGCTGCCAAACGTATCATTAAATATGTTGCAACTACTGCTAAGATTGGTCTATGGTATCCCAAAGAATGAGACTTTACTCTTCTTGGTTATTCAGACGCAGATCTTGCAGGTTGTAGAGTTGAAAGAAAGAGCACTTCAGGTACTTGTCAATTACTTGGAAACATGGCAGTATCTTGGTTTTCAAGAAAGCAAAGTACTGTGGCCCTTTCAACAGGGCTGAAGCGTAATACGTAGCACTTGGGAGTTGCTTTGTTCTCAAATACTATGGATAAAACAACAACTACGAGACTTTGGTATTGAAGACTCTTGCACGAGAGATCAAATGTGACAATACCAAGTGCAATCAATCTTACAAAGAATCATATCCTACATTCAAGAGTAAAACATATTGAGATTCGACATCATTTTATAAGAGATCATGTTCGAACAAAGAAGTCTTGATACAATTTATTGACTCAAAGAATCAACCGGCGTACATCTTCACAAAGCCACTTGAGAAAAGTTTATTTGAGTCTATTCGTTTAAGACTCAACATTTTGTCTCTTGAAGACCGCCTGAAGCTTAGACTCGAATCTAAGTCTAACAAAGTATCAGACTCAAAGATGTAGACTTGGAATACCAATCGACACGACTGTAAGTTGTTACATTTACAGTTCATTTACTCACTTAAACTGATATCTCGAAAATGTAAGATTGTCTGGTTATCTCCAATCGAGTTTATTAAGGCAGTTAATCTTAAAAAGGGTGGTTATCGATTTATTTAAGGCAGTTATTTTTTGAAAGGAAATTTTTTTTCTAAACGCGACGCTTCAGATACCACGATTCGATTACTTTTTATACTCCTTCTCCTTCTCTTTTTACTTTACCTAGAAACCCTAGTTCACAAATTTTTCACTCTCTAAGATTTCTCTCCTCAAGTTCTTCTTCTCAAGTTTTTGACTTTCTTGCGACACAAGTGTGAAAGTTCCATCCAAGAAAGCGACAATATCTTTCTAAAGGAAATCCTCAAGAATAGCGAACATGGGACCACAGGGCTCTGGTGAGGGGCCTACGCATTTTGATCTCACAGAAGAAAGTGACTTTCTAAGTGAACAGACGCACCAAAAATCTCAACAGCGCACCTCCTCGACTAGATCCCATGTTCGTCATCCTCAACATGCAGAGGGAATCATTGAAGATATCGAACTTGTAAGGTCTCTTAAGTCTGTTTTTGTTTATAGGCTCTATTCTGCGTTGAAGGAATGAGGTTCTGCAATGACTTTCATTGATGAGTTTTTGAAAGAGAAAGGCTATAAGAATTAGACACATTTTCTCACTGTGATGGAGCGTTCAGGCGTTGTTCCTGTTGGAACGGCTGCAAAAACCTTTGCAAACTTTTCGAGTAACCCTCGCTTTGGTAGTGCAAATCAGCCTGAGGTGAAGGATGATGATGAGAAAATGTATGTGCATTTTAAGCCTAGAATGGGTGTGGCTGCAACTCTTCGAGGAAAGAGGGATGAATTGTTTCGATCTGAGGAATACAAGAAAGTGTATGGGAAATTGCTGAAGCGTGGGATGATGAACCCACGAACCGTGGATTTTGATTTTCTGGATCTATTGAGCATCAACCTGAGGGAGAAGTTTGAGAAACTTCAACTTCATAAGTTCATGACCGAGTGCGAGGTGGCTTATTCTGAATTAACAGCCTATTTTTATTCCAACCTCAGTTTTCTTGATGCCAATAGTTTTTCGTTCAGTGTGAGAGATAGAGAGTATGTGGTGGACACAGATACTCTGGCGGATGTAATTGGTGTGGAAAGAGGAGCTTTCCAATCAATCTCAGTGTCTGTGAGTCATGCAACTCTGGAACTTGCGAGAGACAAAATCGCAGAAGGTCGTCTCTCCTACTCAAGGATGAATGCTACAAACACTTTGCTTCACAAGATAGTGATCAACTGTCTCAGACCGAAATCGACTTCGAAAACAGATGTATCCATCTCAGAAGCCAAATTGATGTATGCAATCAAGATCGGTCTTAACTTCTCTTTGCCCCATACTATCATGTTTCACATGTATAGGTCTATGGCGAAGGACAAGGGAAAACTCCCTTATGTTGCTCTCATCACTCGTCTTTTTAGACACTTGAACATTCAGCCTCCCCACATTCTCTCTGTGAAGACTATTGATCAAATGGTCATTAGGCTGAGGATGATTACAAAAATGCATCTAAAAGAACTTAGCAAGAAGCTGGAGTAGTTCAAGGAGAAAACCCCTGTGAAGACCAGACCAGACTCTTCTGCTGCTAAGAGGAAAGGAAAGGAACTTGTGATTGGTCCTATCAAGAAGAGGCAGGCAATCATCTTGGAGGATGAAGATGATGAGGATGATATGCCTATCTCTGCCTTTGTTTCTCGTATTCTCGCTCCCGTATCACTGTACCGAGAACAACAAGTTACGAGGAAACCGAGAAAGGAAACCAGAAAAGGAATCCTTGCGGGGAAGAAGAAGAAGAAGAAGAAGAAGAAGAAGAAACAAAAAAGACAGACTCCCAAAGAACAACCAAAGCCAGACTCACATGCTGAAGAAGATCGAGCAGATTCTCTAGCAGAAAAGGAGGATCAACAACACTTTGCCAATGAGGAAACTCCTCAGAAAGAAGAGTACTTCTCCCCTCCAGAAGACATTGAAACAGGGGGAGATGTCCAAAGAGAAAGTACTCATCTTCTCTTAACATTTACCAGTGCAAGTGTTAGTAGATCACCTCCGGTGCGAAGATGTTCATCTTTGCTCATTTTCCCGAGGGAGAGGCAACATCTCCAAACATTGATCTCCTTGCTGATATTCACTCCACTGGCTTAACTCCACCATCAGACCGAGTTGATGCAAGCACACAAACTGACAATTCAGCTGATTTCATAAGGTTGCTTGAAATCATTCTGGAGCTCAAAGGCCAGATATATGCTATGGGGTGTGAATTTCAGACTCTTCAGAATGAGAATCATGCTATGTTCATCTCCTTGCATGATCAGATTAAAGATGTTCAACGTTAGGTTCAGACCACTGCAAAAGGCACTGCTATAACTCAACTACAGGAGGATTTGAGGAAGCTGGAAGGAACTGTCAAGTCTATGGAGGACTTTCAACTTGTTCGCATTCCTCGCGCTCCTTGATTTTCTCACCTTTTTATGATGACAAAAAGGGGAGAAGACTTTGCAAATTTTCACTTTATTCCAAACTTTCAAACTTTCACTTTTATCTTTTGGATTTAATATTTTTGTTTGGTTATGTTTGACATTTTGACTTTATCTTGAGTTTTTGAATGCTTGCTCATTACTGCATTACTTTAAGCTATTAAAGTAGATAAAGATAGTTGATTGATATCTGCACAGGACTAATTTGTTTTCTGTGGATGCAGATCTATGTACATGACAAATCTGAGTACAGGATAAGTCTGTGTACAGGACAACTTATACTATCTTTACTCTAATCTATCATTGCTAGCTTAAATGTTGTATTGCAGGGCAATAGTATTCAAATCTGTAGGAAAGTTTTGTCACCATAAAAAAGGGGGAGATTGTTGGATAAATTTTCTTCAGATATTTTGAAGTCGACAAAACATTTCCATCAGTCTAGTCTGAAGACTTGCAGACTCTACTGGCAAATTCTGAAGATCAAAGTCTGACGATAGCAAGACTCAAGTTTCAAAGTCTACTCTCATGGACAGTTTCCAGACCGACAAGTTAAAAACTTCTATTTTGATTCTATCTAATATGGTTTCTGCTTCAACGGTTATGGAATATCTTTCGACTGGAATCAGTACTACAAGATCTTATATTCGTATCCGAATTAATATAGATTCTCTAAAGATTCGCAACTTATATTTGGAAAGTTCTACTTATGGAAACCAAGATTCGATTGTATGGGCGGCAGGATTGATGGGCTATCTACACTTACCTTAAAGAGCTCGAGATCTCTCTAAATTGATTCTGTCCAACGGGTTGATTGGAAGAACTTCTTTGGAAGGTGCCAACGGTAATGAAGGCATGAAGAAGTATATAAGAGAGACGCTCAAGTTGTTGAAGGGTGCCGGATAGAAAAATTCCAAAGTCTGAATCTCCTTGTTATTTTGTGATTTTATTCTTCGAGCATTACATGTAATCAAAAGAGAGAGTAAAGTGTGGTGAGACCTTGAGGAAGTGTAGTAGAGTTTCTACACTGTGGATTCAAGGGCATGAGATTGTAAACACTCTTTTTTATTCTTAGTGAAATCCAGCCAGAAGGGTTGTCCGTGCGGGAGAGTGGACGTAGGCTTGGTCTAAGCCGAACCACTATAAACTGAGTCTTGATTCTCTATCCTTAATCCTTTTATCTTTTATTACTTTCATTTGCAGCGATTGTTGTTTTTAATTCATTAATATTTCATTCGGGTTAAAATTTATAAAATCGCTCTAGTCACCTATTCACCCCCCTCTAGGTGCTAATTCTAGTCCTAATAGATATGGGCAATCTTTGCTATACTTAGCATATTATAAATACTATGATCATTCCTACAAAGGCATACAATTGAAGTATATTTGGTTTTTACTGTAAGAGTTTTCATGATGTAGGCTATATTAATTGAGATTGTAATTTAACGTTTTACAGGATTTATCTAATAAGATAAAAATAAGGTTTTTTAATAGTCGAATATGGACCCGGTTCATGTGAGCCGAGTTGGGCCGACCAATGATGAGATGGCCTAATAAGAAAACTTTATAAATGGCACTAAGGTCTTTCCTCTAACCCTTTTACTTTCATGAACATACTATCACCTCATATAAGGAAAGACGTGAGGAGTGATCTCATCGAGCCAGGATATGAGGGTAATGGAGGAGAAGAACTTAAGCTTTGGATTATCGCCATTCCGCATAAAGAACAATGGATTCCAAATCAAATATGCAAATCTTTGCCTTCTCCTTCAATATGTTCAAGTTTCTAACTATATCAATCTGGGATGTTGCTTTGATGGCCAACATTTGGTATTAGAGCCATGTAGCCTAGAACTTGAACTGTTGCGTTTGGCCTTGTTTCAAAAATTTCATTTGTTGAAACTTGATTTTGAACATATATTCAGTTTCGTCTTGTCAAGCCGAGCGTTTTGGTGAGTGACATATCTCTAATGGAGGCCAAATGCGCCACCCATGAGCATTTCGGATTCAACATAGCTTTGGACAATTTTGCCCGTTTTCGTGAATTTTGGTTTAGTAAAAGTTAATTTTGATCATGTATTTGGACTTCCCTCATCAAGACAAGAATTTTAGTGGGTCGCCTGCCTTCGAAAGAGGCCGAACGCGCTTGCACACGCCTACATGCGCTACGATGGGTCCGGCGAGCAACGCCATGCGCCGCCGAGCACTCTCATGCTTAGGTCCGTGATCGCCATAGGCAGAGGAAGACATCATCAGTGACATCACCCTGTCGACTTGGGCACTGCCTTATCGATGATGATGTCACTGATGACATCATTCAACTGTAGATGACGTCATGAATGACGTCATTCATCGTCCGAGTTGACTCAACCCGAGTTTATTGATTTTGACCCGACCCGATATGACCATTAACTAGTCGAATCGTTGGTAGGTCAAACCGTTGATCGGTTGGACCGATTGAACCCAATTGAACTGGTTTTTGGACCAACTCATGCACACTAATGCGTGTAGTTCACACGTTGCGCACTTCAGCGATGCGTTCAGCGCGTGGGACCTCCATTCAGCGCGTGGTTGGCAAGTCGTGCTTGTATAGGAATTCTCTACACCGTGATGTATTTATTTTACATATTTTATACTTTTAAGGATCTAAAAATACATGTGAAATACTAACTACATGGATTTTTAGGGTAATTTTTGCGTATTTTTCATGTAAATTCTCTATGATTTTAGAAATATTTTGTGAGCTCACATGTATAGTCACATAAAGATTGTATAAAGTGTGATTCATTGATAACATGTATAAGGTTCAACATGTAATGATGAGTAGAGTTATGTAATTGGCATGACATGTGATTCTAGTGACAAATTGCCCCTGTCATCAGGCCTAAAATCACATGTATAAGATAAATGTGAGACATAAAATTTATATATCTGATATAAGAGAGTTTCGCTTATTCAATTGGATTGTGACCACCAAAGTGGCACATTTTTCATATTGTGATGGGACGTCTCATGTTCTAATGTGCGGTCATCTCTCAAATGAGGTGATTATATATTAGTTCATGGAGGGGTACATGTACAACATATGATTGAGAAGTGACTAACCCTAGTAATTCATACACTCACATGTGGTGAATTCACAAAAGGTTAGAATATATCCTTATAGTTGCTGTCATGTGGAGAGTATACAATTGCATACCATGTATTCTACCCAAAGGTATTTATATGATGATGTATGTAACTCTTAGGATGTGTACTTACAAGGTTTTCAAGTTACACAATACTCACATGATGTCAATTGTATGCATTGCTTCTTATTAAGTCATCTTATTTGTAAATGGCAACTTCATAGTAATTGAGGTTCTTATTGAGTCAAATTTTAAGTAGTGAAAAGAATATTTTTTGTTTGGGATGAAGCTAGTGGATGTTCATATTGCTTTTACAAAGAATAAGTTGGCAATCTAATTGTTGGCGAAATGGAACTAAAATGTATATTTTGTTGCTTGGGAAAAGAGTATCCATGAAGTGTTCCATTTAGGAATACTTGAAAATGGTTTACTAGCTGATTGCACTGCTAAAAGGATGACAAAAACTTTGGTGACTTGAAATTATATCTTGTCTAATGTTGAGATTGGGATAAATGTAATAATTCTTCAATATAAGGAATGATGGTTTTGATGAGGTTAAGAATTATGTCCTAAGGATGGTAGATTTGAAGTCCAAAAATCATACTTATAAGGAAATTCATGGAACTACCGATCATTATGATAATCTAGCCTCAAGATAGCACTCTTTAAGAGAAATGATATCATTTGCTACTTTTGTAGGAAGAGATGACACATAAAGAAACAATGTAATAAATATAAAGCTTGATTATCCAAGCATAAGTCTACAGTTAATGATTCTTTGGATTCGTTTATGAATCCAATTCCTATCAAAAGCTTCATCCGATCCTTAATGAATAAATAGTGGTGCAATGAATTATATTGTTTACCATGAGAGGATTCATAAACCGAAAGAAGCCAAATCAATATGAATCATAACTCATCGTGGGAAATAATATTAAAGTCAATGTCGAGTTCGTGGAAGATGTTATTTTGATTCTAGTTTTTAGATTCTGGTTTTCATTTGATATTGAAAAATATTTTTATGTATCTTTTTTAAGACAGAACTTAGTTTCCGTATTATGATTGGAAGTGTGTAACTACTCTTTTGAAGTAAATAACATTGTTATTTCTATGTTTTTCAATTCAAATAAAGTTGAGTTATGCACTGTGTCAAATGGATTGTATCAATTATGTTAATCTCCTAACGATATGTACGTCACTTATACAGTTGAAAAAATTATTTCCAAAAGACTTATGCTTAAAGGATAGTCTTATACATTAACGTCTTGATCGTATGTCTAGAAAAAGAATAGAAAGACTGATAAAGTTGACATTTTGTTCACTCTTAAGAATTAACTAAAGACTTGTGTAAACTATTGTAGAAGTAAGATGATTAAGATAAAGAAGAAAACTATAGTCAAAAGTTCTGATGTGTTGGAGGCCATTCACATTGATATTAGTGAACTCTGTTTGGTAATGTTGTGTATAAATTTTTATTTCAATATAGTCATTACCGAATGTTTCTTTTTGTACTTGATTAAAAGAAAAGTCTAAGTCTCTTGACAAGTTCAAGAACTTTTGAACTAAAGTTGAGAAATAGTTATGGAAGTTCTTAAAGATGATCAGATCTGACCGTGGTAGTGAGTACTTTGACAAGTATGGTAATACTAGATAGCTTAAAAGGCTATTTGTCGAATACTTGAAGGATTATGAGATGGTAACTTAGTTTGCCATACCTAAAAATCTTGAACAAATTGGTGTGGCTGAAATGCATAATTGCATCATAATGGACATGATAGTGAGTATGATTACTAGGACTAATTTATCTGGTTTTCTGTAAGGTGAAGCATTGAAAACAGCTTAAATCGCATTTCTACCAAAACTGTTCCATTGACTCATTTTGAGTTGTGGACTACACGTAAACCTAACTTGAATCATCTTAAGGTTTGGAGTGTCCTACAGAAGTGAGGTTATATAATCCAATATTAAGTAAGTTGGATTCCAAAACCACTCAGTGTTTTTTCATGTCTTACCCAAGTCATTCGAAGGGATATTAATTTTATGATTCTAATGGAGGGACAAGAATTGTGGAATTACAGATAGCGAAGTTTTTTGGAGTTCAACATAGCTATAGAGGATACCTGTTCTCAGACTGTTAAAAATAATAGTATGATGAAGACCACTATGTATTTGTCTTTACCTATACAGATAATTGTGGAGTCTCCTACACCACATACTAAACCTATCGAGGTTCAGAATATTGTATTGATACAATTCCTGATAAAATTTGTCAAGCCTCTCAGGTGTAGGATGAAGTGATTATAGCTTAATTCAGGAGATTTGTTAGGGAGAGACAATTGATTATACCACCAAACTATATAGTCTATCTATGAGAGCATGACTACAATATTTGTTGCATTGTCGATCTAGTGACTTATATAAATGTCATTTCTTGTCCTCAATCAAATCTGTGGTTAGATGCGATGAAACACGAGATACAACATTGCAAGCTAGAAGTTGCTCCTCTCATTAAGGCTAATAGATTGAGTCTTTCACATTGTCCTCATTCAAATTTTGAGAAAACCCAAGTGATGTATCTTATGTTAGTGCACTTGGAAATATCATACACGCTCAAGTTTGCATTAGGCCAAATATTGCTTTTCTAATAGGACTTCTAGTAGATATCAGTCAAATCTATGACACAATCACTGTCAAGATGATTTTCGGATGCAAATTTTACTAGTTGTCAATTTAACAAGAAATTGACAACAGAATATATCTTATATTAGTAGAAAGTGCAGTATTATGACAGTGAAAAACAAAGATCTATGTCATCCTTTATCATATAAACGAAGTTTCTAGCATACTTTTTAACTGTTACTCGGGATGTTTGACTTCAAAACCTCATTAAGGAGTTGATCATATTTGATTTTGTGAATAGACTCATACAGTTGCATTGAAATAATAACTCTTTGGTGTTGTTTATCAACAACAATAGAGGTCTTGAGGGGTCTAAATATATGGAGGTCAAGTTTTTTACCATAAAGAAATTATACATAATTGTGACATTAGAGTAAAGCATATTTCCACAGATGATGTGGTTGTAAACCCACTTATTAAACACCTTCGCCCTTGTGTACTTGAGTAATATGTCATAAACATGGACTGAGGAGCATTATTGAATATTGCAATTTAGTGAGAGTTGTTTTGGTTTTGCTCTAATAAAGCTTAAATCTATGCTATACATTCAATAAAGTATTCATAAATGTGTTGTCACCATATTGAATTGATCATATATAATAGAGATCTTAAGGTATTGGATAAACCTTAATTGAATATTGGGGGCATTCAATTATCAGCTTTGAACATATGTTTTGATTGCACATAAAGAGAGATTAACCATAAAGATAAAATATATGTGGGTTCATTAGAACCATAAAAATATTCTCTAACGGCATGTATGGTTTCTTATGATATTTAAAGTAACATAATAGTGACTAACAAAGAGGATAACATATAATGTATTACTTTTATGAGGTGTTATCCATTTGCCACATAATCATATTGAATCTATATCAGTAAAGTTGAAAACACTTGTGACCATGGAATGCCCTGTGTGTATACATGCAGCTATCGCCATGATCCGGTGTTTGAAACTTTATGGAATAAGATTAGCTATTGAAAATTGTCTTTGAACCAACATAAAGGTGCGCACATATAGTACAATCTCAATTAATATAGTACAAGTGGAAGAATGTAAGAGTTTTCCTGATGTGAGCTATATTAATTGAAATTGTAATTTACGATTTTACGGGATTGATCTAATAAGGTAAAACATAAGATTTCTTAATAGTCGAATATGGACCTAGCTTGTGTGGGCTGAGTTGGGTCCAGCCTGTGATGCCGAAAAACTTTATAAATAGCGCTACTATCCCTCCTTTAACCCTCTTACTTCCACAAACACACTATCACCTCACTTAAAGAAAGGTGTGAGGGGCGGTCTCATCGAGCCTGGATCCGAGGGCGAGAGAGGAGAAGAACCTAAGTATCATATCGTCGTCATTTCGCATAAAAACAATGGATTCCAAATCGAGTACGTAAATCTTTGTCTTCTCCTTCAATATGTTTGAGTTTCTCGCTATGTCAATCCTAGGATGCCGCTTCGACGGCCAACATTTACCACACTAAAAAATGGAGAAATTAATGCAACCACTTAAGAGATCGCTCATGAGCTTAACTACACTTCAACCACCAATTTGATGTGATTTAAAAGTCTCGGTCTCAATTTGATTGTATGAAGCCTCATTTAGCAGAGTATAGTGGCATATACCAGATCTTTCCTTTAAAATGTTTTTTTATTGGGTATCCATGGACACTCGAGGAGAACAATATGCTCTTGCTGCGCGGTAACAATTATTTTGTGTAGCCAAAAATAGAAAAAAAAAAAAAATATTACGATCTTCTCCCGATTGACTGCGGTTTCGGTGTTGGAAAGCAGTTGTGGGACGCCGATTTAAAATGTTAATCGAATCGTAAAGACTCCGAGACTTCCATCAAAGAGGATAGAGGCTTGTAATAGAACCATCTACTTTGTAGCAAATTCTCCTTCAATTGCTTGGTTATTCCAATATTGTAACAAAGCCTCAATTTCTTTTCTGCTTGCCTTTTGCTACTTGGTACTTCCAAAACCATTGAAGTCCCTATGCTCTCAAGGTCTTTCACATTTTACAGGTCCATGCCGTTTCAAGATTATAGAAGAAATAACATATTTGTTATACACAAAAAATTAATGAATCTAAGAAAGTGATAACAAAAATAAATAGGTGATGAGTACAGCTAACCAAATCTCCTTAAGGCGATTAGTGTAGTTTCACGAACTATGTCTCCCAAGATATAATACCTCGAACTCGTTTGAATTAGTGCAATGCAAATAGAACTCTGTCAAACACTTTTTGAAACTAGTGCACTTAAAGAAACTTGAAATGAGGAGACATAAGTGTTTCTAATGATGCTTGGAATGAAGAATTTCAAATATATTTTTAGAGTTTGAGAAATCATTTACAAAAGATGTATATGAACTAAAGAGATACATGAATTAAATAATATATATAAAATAGGAATCCAAGAGATCTATGAATTAAAAAGATGTATCTCATTTTGCTTACTTTTATAACCCATCATAATTACAACACATGCAAACTTCCATCAAACTAAACTTGTTTTCCTTCTACAAGGTCCTTGCGGTTCGTAGAGACATTTTTGTCTAATGTCTTGTTCATTCTCTGTAAAGCCAGAGTTCTTCTGTACCATCAAAGGTCATGTCGTTAACTTTATATGCATGTGCTCTCCAGATATGTTGACAGAGAAATACGCAATAAATTGTTCCTCGCATACTAAGTTTTGACAAGGAAAGCTAAAAGTTGTTTTTTTTTTTTTTTTTTTTTTTTTTTTTTGCCTTCCAAAAAGCAAAAACAGCGCATTGTCCAGAGTAACTTTTACTTTTGCCTCATTAATTTTTGTAAATTGGGCAAGAATTAGCCGTTACCAGATGATGTGGTAGTCAATGTGGGGATTTTGTCACCAACTTGTGATTTCTTCTCTGTTCTGACTCTTCCCTCTTTCACTCACTTAAGTGAACACCTCTCACCTGTCAGGTCCAACCCCATCTCCATCATCCCCTTCATATGTTTTATTCTCTCTGATCTCAAAACAGAGCGAGCTAAAACAAATTTCAATTGCCATGTCTTGCACCAAGAAGGTACGCTCTTCTTCGCCGCCATTACCAAGAACTACTTAGGACAAAGACAATTCATTTTGTGCTCTATCGCCCCAAGCATTCATCCTCATCATTTAAGAACAGGAAAAGTACTAAAAAAAAATGTAAATCTATTACATTGATAAAAATTCAGTCCCCAACATTTCAATTAGGTTAATTTAACCCTAAATCTTTTCACATCGGTATCTAGCCAATTTAAGTTGGAAATCACTAACATGGATGCTGACCGTCTTACGTGACATGATTAACGTTAATGTAGACATTTTTAATAACATTTTGACTTTTTATATAAATTTTTGTTCTGTTCTTTATTATTATTTTTTCTTCTTTCTTTTTTTCCCCTTCATTTTGGCCAAGAGGCAACTCTAGCCCAGATTTGGTGGGGCCTTCACTCCTTCTCCCACAGTCGCTTGGGTGAGGGTGCAAAGGCCCTTACCAGAATAACAAGGCCTATTACACTTTGTGGCCAAAATGAAGAAAAAAAAAAAAAAATAATAATAAACAAAGAAAATTATAACAAATATAAAAAATAAAAAAATATTCAAATATTATTAAAAATATTCATGTTAACGTCGGTCGTGTTACATAAGACGACCATCATGTGCAATTTCCAACTATAACTAGCAAGATATATTAAATTGATACCAATGTAAAAAAAAAAAAAAAAATTAGAAATAAATTGGTTTAGATTGAAGGGTTAGTATTTCGAAAAACTTCAAAGTAATATCGTTGTATAAATTTACTCTAAATTAAATTTTTTTTATTATAAAAAACCGCAAACTAGTACATATATGACAAACTTACCATCTATTAGTTTCTATTAAATTTGACCACCAAACTACTGAATTTAATGCCACATGATAATTGATGGGTGTACCAATTTAAAGTTTGTCCTCCATTTATCACATGTATAGCTATTTGCAAAAAATATTAATAATTTTTAAAAGAAACTAATGGATGATAAATTTGTTACATATGTACTAAATTGAGGCCATTAGTAATCAAAAAAATTAGTTTTTGATAAATTTGTCGCATGTATCAGTTTTGAATTTTAGTAGTCACGAAAAATTAATTCGAAATAAATTTGTTACAACTATATCAATTTGAATTTTTTGTGGTATTAAGTCTTAGTTGAAAAATTTAATACTACATCGATATTTTATCCTTTTTTTTTTATTAAACATCCCCCTTTAAGAACCGCTCTGCCCTTTGCATCCTAGGTCATTTTTCGAAGACCTGCTCATGAAAATGTCTAATCGGTAATGGTCAAAGCATCGGTGGAAACCGAGTCCCAGATTTTGTCGAAGGCGGCCTGAAAAGGGAAATGGAAATCCGTGCAGGACGAGACAGAGATAAAGCAGCGATATGCATCCAGTGCGTGGGTGGCTGCTACTGCTAGGCTGCTACTTGGCCTGCCCTGCAGCTAATCTCGGCCATTTATAAATTGCCACTTGCGAATCTAATCATTTTTTATTTTTGCACGAAATGTGTAAAGCCTATTTCTAGGTACAGGGTACTGATAAGTAAAATCTTTTATGACACTTACACTATTTTCTTTCCTTTTCACATTTGCACATGTAAAAAGTACTCTCCACATTTATTTACAACAGTATCATTAGACATTACCAAAACAAATTTTTATAGCGGACATTCTAATGTATGTTGGGAAAATTTGGAACACCTTGACTTGTGTTGACCCATGAGGCTATTTCTCTCATGTAGAACACCGCCCCTGCAAGAGGATTATAGGGTCGCCCAACCCTGGCCGAGAGCCACCTAAACGTGGTAGCGGATGCAAGCTTTGCCAACTTTCCCTCTAACGAGGGTGTAGTTAAAGTTTGGATAATTTAAAGAGGGCAGGATAGGAACTTTGGAAACTTCATTGACACGACTAGACAGCACTGACAAAGCTCCAACTCTAAAGCAAACGGAAACTTGCCTTGAATTTTGAGCTTTGGCAAAGCAATTTGGGGTCAAAGGGCATTAGAGAACGTGCCAAACCCAATCGCCTTCACTCAAGGTATTTCCAAGTGCTAATCATGCGTGAAAAGATAGTAATCAAGTGGATAGGATATCGCACTAATCATGCATGCTCTTGGTTCAACGCGTTGCATTAAAATGCATGTAAAGCGCACAAACTCTTGCACTGCTCGATCAGACCATTACATTTGCTTGGAGGAAAAGCTCTTTCAATCTACAGCATTTGAACTTCCGGGTAAGACTGGTATTTTAGGAGAAAAATCCAGATGCTATTGTTTATGTATTGTAAATTTTCTGTGCAACAGATAACATTGAAGAGTACAAATAAAAGCCAAAAGCCCTAATTCTAAACCCAGAACTGACATTTCATTTCGAAAAGAAAATCAGTGTAAAAGAATTCCTACGGTAACTTTTAATTTTTTCGTTTGCTAATTTCAGCAAAGAATAATGATTGGCATAAAACCATCTAATGTTTGGCCCCCTCTGTAACCGGCCCTTGCTCCCACCAAATGAAATGTCAATCGTCAAGCATCCAGCCTAACCAAGAAGATGACCCAATTACAGGAATTAATTCGACACGCGGTCCATGGAGTAATCAAATTTATCCGAAGGTCTTCCAAACTGAGACAGATAGTCTAGCAGGCAGATATTTGATCCTCCCAGAAATCCCAGCGAGTATCATGAGAATAGAGATCGGCTGATGCATGTTCTGGACAAGATAAAAAATCTGCAGACTAAGATGAAGCAAGAACATAAGAGTCTACTCCCAGAACTGTAACAATATGCTGAAAAATAGTGCTTTACTCGATGAGTCAAGTATAGAGAGAGAGAGAGAGAGAGACAGAGAGACAGAGAGACAGAGAGAGAGGCAAGCCGAAAGTGGCCTACCTCCACCTTGAATATAAGAAAAATACATGGGCGCACCATTAAACCGTGTTTCACTTGCCGAATGAGGCTGAAAAATCACATCGAATGAAAAAATTGAAAGAGAACATACTATCTCCGAAACAGCCAATGCTGCAGCAACAAATGCATACAAAAAAGACAGATGCTTAGACTCTGTTCTCAACTGTTCTAAGTTTCTCTGCATATAAGGAGAGGCTTGCTATGGATATGGAAGTTTGACAGTTGAAGCCACCCTTTTTGCACGTGTCAGACATCTCCGCTGCTTCTGGGGTCTGTCTTCTAAAAGAATTAGCAAGCCCACACAATCAGGCGATAGCCCAAACAAGTACCTGCAAGTGATGAGTCGAAGATAAAGGATCTATAACAAAGCAGGTAAGAGATCACAGGCAGGAAAACTCAAGGGTTATTAATTATTTCGAGAAAACAAAAATTTGCAGCATGCTAACATAAAACTGGAATTATGAATATTTTCACATCACGGTGTCCTAATTGCTCAAAAAATTCCATTTAGTCACGAAGCCTGTCACAACTAGAGGTATTTGCAAAAAGCACCAACGATAATGGCCTCTAAGAGTGTACACCTCTATGCAGAGAACAACCAACTGAGAAGTTTGCTCCCTAATGGCACAAATATTTCCTCTGCAACATGTAATGCACTCAAGTGCATTCCATCAGATAAAATTTGTATTATATAAGGTGTACAAGATACTTTCCGAATTTTCATGAATTAACTTCCCATCTGGCGATAGCTAGAACCATCCTTAATGCACAACACCAAGGTAATTTACAAGTTGACCAAAACATTAAATATCTACACAAGAGACGTCTGTATTATATAAGGTGTAATGCACTCAAGTGCATTCCATCAGATAAAATTTGTATTATATAAGGTGTACAAGAAACTTTCCGAATTTTCATGAATTAACTTCCCATCCGGCGATAGCTAGAACCATCCTTAATGCACAACACCAAGGTAATTTACAAGTTGACCAAAACATTAAATATCTACACAAGAGACGTCTGTACAATTAGTTCATACAAAAAGTCATTCGCCACTGCATGTATCCTCAACATGAAATCAAGAATTAAAGCAATTTTGCATAAAAAAAGAACAGAATTTAGCATAAAAAGTCTGAATTGAGGAGATGCCCCCTCAAAGTACAGAAAAACAAGTACAGCAGTACGATTTTAGCACCAAAAATTAAAGTACTCACTTGCTTCTACGAGCCTTCTTTCTCCGAAAGGCAAAGGACCCAATCCACTGCAAATAAAGCAAAGAGAGTGTTACAAGAACTATATTGAAAAGGGAGAAAGCAGCACCACACATGGAAAATTAAAGAAGTTCCCCTGCTGCATAATGAATTTCCAATACCAGCTCAACAAAGAAAACAAAACCACCAGCAAGATCTTTAATGAACAATCTACCACAAGTGAAATGTAAGCACTAGATCAAAAAATATTCAGCCTCAACCAGGGGAACAACTTGTGGCATCAATTTTATAAATGACGGAAATAAAATGAGAAACAAAAAGGACAAGATTGTCAATTTCATTGTTGAAACAGCATTGCCAGTAGATCAACAGGCAAAGCTACTCGATTATGCAATATGATAGAACAAATCTGGTCAGATGTGGGAAAGGCAAAGGAAAATCAAACTAATGCCAGAAAATGAAGAAGCAACATTCCAACAAACTGCCTTTAGTGAGAATGAGCGAGGAAAAATCATATGGTAATTCCTCCTCTTTTTCAACAGCCTCGGCATTTCAATTCCCTCTATATCTTGCAGAACCAAGAAGTACAATGCAGTTAATTCCTCCTCTTTCGTACAGCCCATTTTTCAAGGCACCACAATCAGTTAGCTAAGTGAAAACACTAACCCAAAAAGAGGAGCAGAAAATAGAGATAATAGTGTTTGCAATAAGCAAACAACTTCATTCAGCATGAATCATAAACCAAACTAAAGGTAACAATACATTGGGTGTTAAACACCTGCAAAACCACCAAAAAAAAGAAAAAGGACGCATTACCTTGAAAACAGAGGAAAAAAATCCAAAAGGAGATGGCTTTCTAACAGACATGCGTTCTTCTGGTGATCTTTCCTTACATAGACGCTCAGCTATTTCTTTAATTAATAACATTTGTGCTTTATCAGTTTGCATTGAAACAATTGCCTGCCTCAGTGATTCCCTGTCAGCCTCAAGTGCTTGAAGCCTCATGTAGAGCTTTGTGATATCTGGATCCTGATCCGCATTGATGCAGTTTGAAGTGTTTCTTGGTGTAACAATGTCCTCTTCAGGACCGCTATGTCCAGATTTCTTGGGTGTCAAGCCTGTGTAGATTGAATCAATCGTACAGATCCTGTCAGTTACATCATCATCAGCTTCTGGTGAGTTATTCAGCTTTTTTGCCTGATGGGGACTCTCCGTCTCCATAACACACTCCATCCTCTTGAAGCTATTCATGAGTCTCGGAGAATCAAGAGGCAAGTCTGAACCCAAACCATCATTCGAAGAACTCCTCGAATGTTGTGGTTGCCTAGGAGATTGACCTACTATAACTTTCTCTGGGATGTTCTCAAGGCCAGGAAAATCCCCATCCAACTGAGTGTTGCTGGGATCTTGCTCCATTTGGTGAATTTGGTGTTCCAAATCCTTCAGTTCATTATGGCCATGGGGAGTCTCGCCATGTGCGAACTTTTCAACATCAACCGCCTCATTCTCACCCTCCCATGGACCAGGTGTCTCATTGAAGTGGCATTTCAAAGGAGGATATTCATAAAATGGAAATTCAAATCTGCAATCAAGATTTTCAGTCATGCCATGACTATCGGCATGCTGTTGGCTACGCTCCCCATCGGCTTCTGCCACAGTGAGCCCATAACTCATCATTCTATGTCTATAAGCCTGTACCTCACATGTGAGTGATTGTATGGCTTGCTCTCTCTTATACAACAGGTCTTCCAGAGCCAATATCTCCTGTTGATCGTGTCCCATTCTCTCCTCCGCAAATAGTTTGAATTGCCGCGCATCCATCTGGATTTCCGCCTTGTCCCTCTGCAACCTCAAAATCATCGACATGGCCTCACTCGCCGCAGATGAAGCGGCATTCCTCTCTTCTTCGAGCTCCACGGTCAAATCCTGTATGGCTTTCTGTTGGCTACAAACCATCTCACGCAATGCTGCCGTCTCGTTCTCGATTTCAACTCTCGCAACAGAATCATACTCAACCCCGGGCACAAAGAATCTCCTATTCCCCTGCAGTTCGTCATATTTACGCTTAACATTGCGAAACCAAGCACTACCCGCTGAAGATTGATCTGAAGATTGACAATCACTGCAGCCATGACAGCAACCTGAAGATCTCGAAGGCAATGTCTCTACCGAATCCATAGCCAAACAGCATTAGAATTCAAGCAACTCAAAGACAGTTCTTGAATCCGAGGTAGATCAAAGACAAGAATATGGATTTAGATCAACCAACAACTTCCCTCATTCGAAACTCCGAAAAAAACAAGTGTTCTTACGCAAGAAAGCCTCGCGTATTCCTGAAAGAAAAAGAGAAAACAAAAGAAACCCATAATTTTTCTCTTCAATGTGGATTATGATAAGACACGGAGAGAGAGAAAGAGAGGCTATTTCGTTCACTTACATGGCGAACGGGTCAGATCAAGAACGCAGACGGGGCAGGGAGCCGCGAAACGGAGACGGACGACCTTGCTCCTCTACTCTCCGGATCGCTGAGGGAACGACGGCGACCGGGGACGGCGATCTTCACCGGAACGCGGATCTTTCCCCCACCCCCCAACTTTCTCGGGAACCGGCGCGCTCATTTACCCGGGAAAAGCCCCGACCGAGGCCATCTGGATTTAAACGAATTCGAAACGGAGCAAGAAATAGAGCCTCCGGTCGCCTGCTCTTCCCGGGTACATTTCCCCCTCGGGAGGGAGCGGGAAAAAAATTGAAACCCTAGACTGCTGGGGGAAGCTTTACCCCTCCGGACCCATCTCTCTCTCTCTCTCTCCTTCTTCTTTGTCCTTTTTCTGCGCGGAATTCAGTCCGTCCTCCTTGCCTTTCCTCGATCGACGCGATGCATTTTCTGTAGACAGAGAGAGAGAAAGAGAGAGGGAGGGAGGGTGGCAAAAAATAGATTCCTCGTATTTTCCGGGGAAAAAGGAAAATGGATTGCAGGCGGAGGGAGGGGGAGAGAGAAGGAGGCAAATATAGGGGTTTATATATTTTCCCGGAAAATCGAAAGGAAAAGAGAAAAAGAAAAAGGATGGTGGTGGGTGAAGATGGAGACGGAAAAGGAAACGGAACGGACGGCCTTCCTTGCTCTTTGGCCACTTACGAAGTTTTCCATTTTCGCCTTTTTCCTTTTTTTTTTTTCTCCATGTATATAATAGGAAAAAATAAAATAGTGAGAGCAAGAAATGTCTCCCCGTTTATTTTACTTTATTAGAAAATAAAAATCCACCTTACTTATATGTACAAATACAAAAAAAAAAAGAAGGAAAATTTCTAAATAATGACATGAAATGTTCTCATTTTCTCAAATAAGAATTTGAAGTGGATATTATTAAAAAAAACTTAAAGTGACCATGACAATTTAAAATAAAAGCTTGATCTTATTGGCCAACTAAATAGTTCAACCAATCAAAAGCATTTTCCTCCAATGATAGTTTTGTTAAATTAGTTAAAGAAATAAAAAGCTCTGAAAAATTTTAATGTGTGTGTCGATAGGTGGGTGGGTGAATTGATAGTTATAAAATTTCTACTTCTCTATTTCTCTATTTTCTGCGTTTCCCGTAACGAGGGTTTGGAACGTAAACTGCTTTGGTAACGCAATTTGATTTTTCAATTTCTTGAACAGATTTCTATTCTATAAATAGATTTGAAGAAGAAATCAAAAGCTAAAATTTTTAACTTCTCGCTTTCTAAAATAAATTGAGAAATCAATTTATGGCCAGAAATCAATTTCTGTTTAAGAAATTTTGTCATGCACACCTCTATTGGTCAACAAGGGTCCCTTACTAAGGCCACTTGGATGATGGGTGACGTAAGCGATGGCCAGTGGCCATAGGCAAAGGGCCTGGATTTTTTTCTTTTTCTAAGTTTTAGCCTCTATTTTTTTCCTTTTGGGAGATTGTCTTTTTTATGAAAAATTTTTGGATTTGTTAATATAATTTAATTAAGATTCTCTATAAAAATTATTGTTCGAATCAAAACAACATGATTTTAGTGCTTTAGTTAACCTTAACGCCACGTGGGAGAGATAAAATATTAAAAAACTAAGTTAGCATATTTGTCAATCAAATTAGACGGAATTGGTGAAAAGACTCCATTTTTATAGAAAATCAAAATCTGGGCGAGGGCTTACAAGCACTCACCTAGATCTATTGAAGGCCAACCTTGCCTGTGGCTGACAAGGCTCGCCCAGGTGAGGCCGACCATCTTCACCTAGTGAAAATCAAAAAAAAAAAAAAAAAAAAAATGAAAATAGAAAAAAAGAAGTAAATGATGAAAATGCCGTTAACTAATCAATGATATCAAACCCTTCTTTGAGATTGACATGGCCACCTTAGATCCTTATTTGAAACATAATCAATTTCAGACTTTTATTTGAGAAAATGATGGCACCTTATTTGAAATGTGATCTACTCTATGTTCTTATTTAAGATAACGAAAGTACTTTAGGCTTTTATTTAAAATTTTCCCAAGCGGATATTCTTTATGCTAAAAAAAAGAAGAAGAGAAATTTGACAATGACGGTGTGGTTTTACTTATGCTTTTCATTCATCGAAGGTCGAGGACTTTTTGGTAATTATGAAATAAAGGGTTATAAATTCGAAAGATATGAAAAAGAAAAATTAAGAAGAGACATGAACTAAATTTAGCATAAGTTGATTATTCATCTATCTTGCTCATTTTTCAACTGCGAGTAGATTGAGTAACTCAAGAAGTGGCTCCGTCAATTGATATCAACAATGATCATGGTGGGTCACTCTTTCCGTCCGTTTGAATAGCACATTGAGGATGTAACTTGCAACAAATCAAAACCTAGCGTATAATTGAATCGTCTAGGCCATTCCTCAAATTGATTCGGACTTAGCACTCACCCATAAAGACGATCACATGTAGATTTGTCAAATAAGTCAATCAGATTGGGTCATAAATGATATAACCTAGATCAACACATTTAACTTGGTTATGACCCATTTATCGTAATGCAAAATTCTTGACTTATACTAAACTCATTTAACTAAACTTAAGAAAGCTTAGTTGTTATAATATTAAAAAAATGGCATTACTAAAATACTTTCATGCAATACAAATCTAGTGGATAATTTTTATAAATTAATGTATTTTCTGATTTTTACTTGAAATCTGAAAATAAATTAGAAAATATTTTCCGTAATTTGGTATGAAATATATGATTGATTTTCCTTATGCACTCCTTTTAATATTTTTCACTTTTCTATTTAAAAAAATCGAATTTATATTTATAATTATTTTTTGAAAATCGAATTTTAATTATTGTTATTTTAAAATAGGATTTTAAATTATTTTTATTTTTTTAGATTTTTATTTTTTATTTTTTATTCTTTATTCTTTATTTTTTATTCTTCTTCGGATCGATTGCCAATCACGACGATGACCAGCAACCGGCCATGGGTGAGCTTGAGCTCGCTCAAGGCCAGCGAGCTCGTCCCTCGCCTAGCTGATCGCTGATCATTGCCATGTCAATCATCGGCTGAAGATGGAAGAAGAAAGAAGAGAAAAGGAAAGAAAAAAAGAAAAAGAAAAAGAATAAAAAATGAAATATAAAAATAATTATAATTTCGATTTAAAAAAAAAACATTTTTATAAGGCAAAAGAGGAAAAGAGAGTGTGTGAGCTTTCGGTTGGAAATGGGTTCTAAGTTCAACCTATTTAGACCCATTTATTCTAGGTTTTAAATTTTTAAACTCATTTAAGTAATCTCTTCAATATTTTTAAATGACTCATTTATGACCCATTTATGTTTTAAATAGGATTTAAGACCTATTTTGACAGGTCTGGTTGCTTATCGAGTTGAATATCTATGACTTTTTTTAGACAAGTTTAGTCTACCACCTAGCGATTTCTATCAAACCTTGCTTAAAGGTTCATTGATGTGTAGTGTTCGTAAAATTCTAGACATTGAAGAAGTAATATAATGATGAGAAAAAAAATATGATCCCACAGATATTGACGAATAACAAACCAATAAAATATTAAAAATTGATTAATTGTAAAATTTATCTAACATATCAAAATAGAATTGAAGAAGGAGAATATTAGAATATAGTATCAAAATAAATTTATCTAACATATCAAATTATATTGTAGCCCTAACAAAAGAAAATTAGAATATAGTATAAGAAGAAACGAAAATATAAATTAAACCAAACATCTTAAATCGAAGAAGGAGAATTCTATCACCATTTTGTCTTCTCTTAAAAAATACTTGAATAACTTCTAGAACAATGAAAAACCATTTGAAAATGAAAAACTCATTGTCCTTTCAAAATCTCAACGTTATCCTATTTATAGGATACATTTAAGAATCCTAACACAAGGGAATTGCTTATTTTTTCCGCAAAAATTAGAGAATAAATCATAGAATACTTGATTTGGTACCCATATTTCTATGCCTTTTCATTTGAATTCCTAAATCACAGGATTTTCCTTCCCTTCTTTTTGTCATTTTTTCCTTATTTTCTCCATATCTCATTATTCTACATAAATAAGGAAGATTTGGATACATAGAAGGAAATCCAAATATTTTCTAATGAATATTGCATTATAAAATACCGTATTTGTTGACTAAAATAAGTGAAATAACTCTATTATTATACAGTTATCAAACCCATAAACTTAACATTTTGCCAGTTCTCGAGCAAAAGCAAGATATAACACATTCTCAAGCCAACAACCTCCTCCATGACATCTTTCCATAATTGCTCAAATTCACAATTCAAACAAAAAACACAAATTTCATCTAAACATTGAAATTGATTTATAAGTGAAGACCAATTATAACTATGTTGTGTGTGTGTGTGTGTGTGTGTGTGTGTGTGTGTGTGTGAATCCTTATCTTTTTAAATTATATGTAATCTAGATAAATTCACATTGATATGCAACCTCTAAAAAATTCTCTATAATAATGATCAAATCTCATAAGTTTGCTTTCCATTCCTCTCTCCACTAATGTAAGCTAATTATCTAACCAAAAATCAATAGGACTTTTTGCTGTTAGCAATGTAAGGCTAGGCTAAATGTAAGATAATGGTAGTTTTAAGCCCAAATCACCCATCAACATGTTGATTTCTAGTATCTAATTAAAGCCAATGTCATTGTCTCCAATTTCACTCCTTCTCTTTCCGTCATTGCATATCATCATTCTGTTTTTTTTTTTTTTTTTCCTTCTTCTTCTTTATTCATTACTCTCTCTTTTTTTACTTAGATCCTTTATAGTGGAGTTCCTCCCAAAGTCCCTCTTGATATAACATGAAAATTTCCAACTCATTGAGTATCCAAAAAGCTCACTCAATTGAAAGTTGGATAATGAACCATAAAAGCAATTTTTTTTTTTTTTTATAATACATCCCAAAGAACCATAGCAATCAATTTTTTTTTTCCTCAATCCTTCCTCCCAAATTGCTATTAGGCTCAAATAAACTTTTATCCAAGAAAAATCATCATGTTTATGGGGCATAAGACAATTATATAATTTGATAAAAGCTAGGCTAAATATATATTGGTGTCAATGAAAAATTGGATAATAATTAAGGCTCAACGAGGTGACTAGGAATAAATAAACAAGGTTGGCTTGGAAGGCTCAATTGATCCAAAAATTGCCTAAATTATTTTCTCAATTAGATGTAACTTAGGATTTCGCCTCAAGAGAAGATCAAACAAATTATAAGATTTGGGTGAGATCCAAGAAAATCACATACTTCACATAAATGTTCTCTAGTTTCACACACAATTAAAAAATTAAGGACTTTTAATGCTCAGTAAGTGGATCAACATAATCAGAATCAAAATTAATTTACATATTAGTTGCAAGTTTGAACAAAATTTAAAAATTTTCCTAATAATTGCAAAAATTCAAAATAATGAATGCAATCAATATTTAATAAAAAAAAAACGATTTAGCAAAAAATTTGTCTCCCCCCAAACTTGAATAAAGCATTGTTCTCGACGTGAAAAAGAAAAATAGGGATAAGAAAACTCCCTTGTTGTAGAATGTGTCCATGGATGGCCTTAATGACTAAGCTCTAGGAATGTGGTCTCTCAAGAAGGAAAATTAACCTGGATAAAACAGAGAAAAATTAATCTTTTTTTTTCTTTTGCAAAAAGTAAACTTAAAAAAAAAATGAAGAACATAATGAAAATGCTTGGGTTGCCTCCTAAGAAGTGGTTACTTTATAGTTTTCGGTCAAACTATCTTAGATACTGCTATTTTGGAGGATGAAGTTCAATGATGGTCCTCTGCTTATTGTAACTACCTTCAAAGCAAGGCTTCAAACACCTCTGAGGTTGGATAATGGGCTTACATTGTTGTTTCATCAAAATGTTGTACATGCAAAGTGAATGACTAATTCTCTTGATATCAGTTATTTTTCATCCAATTGCACCCTTATGCTCTCTCGATACTTTGAGCAATTTCTCCTCCATCAAATCTATTAAAGAAGAAGATATAATTATTGGCAAAGAATAAACTCCATTTAAATAAGCATACTTCAAATGAGAAGGTAAGAGTTTAAGTTCAAAATTTGGAGGCTCTTCAATTGATGGTTTAGGCTTTGTTGTGTGTTGTCTCAACTCCACAATTTCTTTATCCCTTGGTCGAACTAGACATGCTTCAAGTGGGTTTTTAAAAATATTTTCTTGAAAAACCTTGTTCACCAACTTGTCAACTGTCTCAACTCTAAAACAAGAATTATCATCATATGTCATTGCTTTAAAAACACTAAATGAAATAAGATTATCTTGAACTCTAAGAGTCAACTTCTCTTGTTATAAGAGCGATTCTTGTTACTAGAAAAGGTTGACCTAAGATAAGTGGTACCTCAAAATCTTCCTCCATATCAAGAATTATGAAATCTAGGAGGGCAACTTAGCTTGTTGATTAATTAAGAACGAAGCCGGAATAGGGTTCTAATTCCTTTGGCCTCCTAAATTGCTTTACAATTTTGAGTTGTAGGAACAATAATCAATTTTAGTTTGAAATCAGAGGGTTCTAATTCAGTGGTTTGCCATTTGATGTTAATCTAAGACCCTGTTTGACTAACTTGCAAGTTAATGGATGCAGTCTTTTTGTTTTCTTAGTTACCTTTTTGGGGTCGGGGAAAACTTTTTACAATCTTTTTTTCAAATTTAGCACCTCGCGCAATTGATTTTTTTTAAATCCATTTTTTTTTTCAAAATAGATGTTGACATTAATTTTTTAAAAAAATTTTAAAGGAAAGGGTACAATTGTCAGTTCTTTATAATACTAGAATAGCCTTTTGTTTCCTATGAAACTTACTTACATCCTCAGGCTTCAATTAACCCATAGTCCACTTATGTTTTCATCTCCAACTTGATTTGTGTCCATAATATTTGGAAATTTTTTGGCCCGTATAGGAGTGGTGGTGTGATTTTTTATACATTGAGCTTGAATGCATTTTACGATACACCATCTATCAATTACCTCAAAATGTTATGGATCTTTCTAAATTAGAGCAAAAGAAGTACCTCTCTTTTGCATTCATGAGCTTTTTTCAATTGTTGCAATTCTCTATTCTGTTTCTGAGCACAAAATGCTACATTTTCCAATTCATCTATACATAAGGACTATGTTGTCATTCTCAGGTAGTGAATATTCCTGATAAAGGAGTTTGAAAGCATCTAAAGCACCAAATTACCAAAGGCCTCTAGGTGACTAGGGGTGGCAATTTTATATTTAACATCACGCAGTTTTCCTAATCCTTGAAAAGGTTTTAAAATAAAAAATAAAAGTGATTGTCAAGTGGTAGTCAAATAAAAAAATTTGAGGGCAGGCAATGTGGATGTATGCTGGCTAGGATAAATTGCCACCCCTAGTCACCCAGAGGCCTTTGGTAATTTGGTGCTTTAGATGCTTTCAAACTCCTTTATCAGGAATATTCACTACCTGAGAATGACAACATAGTCCTTATGTATAGATGAATTGGAAAATGCAGCATTTTGTGCTCAGAAACAGAATAGAGAATTGCAACAACTGAAAAAAGCTCATGAATGCAAAAGAGAGGTACTTCTTTTGCTCTAATTTAGAAAGATCCATAACATTTTGAGGTAATTGATAGATGATGTATCGCAAAATGCATTCAAGCTCAATGTATAAAAAATCACACCACCACTCCTATACGGGCCACAAAATTTCCAAATATTATGGACACAAATCAAGTTGGAGATGAAAACATAAGTGGACTATGGGTTAATTGAAGCCTGAGGATGTAAGTAAGTTTCACAGGAAACAAAAGGCTATTCAAGTATTATAAAGAATTGACAATTGTAACCTTTCCTTTAAAATTTTTTAAAAAAATTAATGTCAACATCTGTTTTGAAAAAAATGGATTTAAAAAAAAAAATCAATTGCGCGAGGTGCTAAATTTGAAAAAAAAATTGTAAAAAGTTTTCCCCGACCCCAAAAAAAAAAAAAAACGTTATTCCAAACCCAAAAAGGTAACTGAGAAAACAAAAAGACTGCATCCATTAACTTGCAAGTTAGTCAAACGGGGTCTTAGATTAACATCAAATGGCAAACCACTGAATTAGAACCCTCTGATTTCAAACTAAAATTGATTATTGTTCCTACAACTCAAAATTGTAAAGCAATTTAGGAGGCCAAAGGAATTAGAACCCTATTCCAGGCTTCTGTTCTCAATTAATCAACAAGCTAAGTTGCCCTCCTCTCATGGTGAAGAAAAATCAACTCTTAACATGAATCAAAACACTAATCCAATAATTTGAAACCAAAGAAGAAAATATATAAAAACATAAGCAAGAAAACCAGCCGACGGTTCTTTTGGAGCTCTTTCACAGACACTCCAAAGCATGAAAGATCAAATTAGAATCAGTACAAAGAAAAAAAACTCACAGTTTCTTCCACATTTTCAGTAATGCCTGTTAGACACCCTCCCTGAAACATGTCGGCCAGTATTTACATACTCAGCTTGCACGTTAGTCTTTCTTAGATAAGTATGACCTCTAGATACCCTATATCATGAACAAAAAAAATGAATTATCTAAAGTACATTCTTTGTTATTTTATCAACTTCATCTATGTAAACAATACCTTACTTAGAACTTAAAGTTCACAACATGATCTCTGTTGAGAGTATTTTGCTAATAGAGGAATATTTGTCTATTTACTTTATTATTTTATATATGGGGGTAGTAAGGCTAATATTGTAATTTTTGGCATTTTAACTTTATTATAAATAGATAGTTTTGGGTCAAATCGACCTAATCAAGCATTCAATTCAGTCTTTATTTTTCAACATGATATCAAAGCCAAGTTGAACTGAATTCTAACCCTATTCTCTTCTCTGTGTAGTCCTCCTTTTGCTCTCTCTCTCTCTCTCTCTCTCTCTCTCTCTCTCTCTCTCTCTCTCTCTCTCTCTCTCTTCTCATCTTCACTTTCTCCCACCGCGTATCCTTCTCACCTTCTTCTTTGTTTTCTTTCACGTATAGGGCAACACTAATGAGGTGATTCTTTGAATCTAGTGTCTGCCATAAATCTCACCTCTATGAGATAAATTAAAGATTCGTTGTAGTCTGCAATAAGTGGTTCAACATTCTGCGAGTTTTTTGGATCTTTTTGTTCCAGATTATTTTTGCCTTGCCGCCGGCCTACAATTATCTCGTGTGAAGACCAAAGTACTACAATTCGTGGACCACCATATTCTTCTTCTTTTTTCTAGAATTTTGGGGAAAAATCATAATTATTGATTTTTTTTTTAGGTTTCCTAAACCTTAAAAATATTGACTTTTTGTCTTCCTTTACTTGATTTGGCTGATTTTTAGAGGACAACTTTAGCTTACTATGAGAGGACTTCGATCCAATTTTTGGCCTTTTCTAGCAATATTTGGTGGCTAGATTCTCCCTTCACACTTTTTCGGGGCAAAATTTGAGACACAGTGTCTGACAATTTAGTTGGTTCAATTGAGAACACTTCACCGACAAGTTATATTACGTTTGCTACGATCCCTATGAAGCTTGACGGCATAAATTATTTGATATGGTCTCGATCTATATGCTTGACCATTGTAGGCCATGGGCTTAAAGGACATATCAATGGTACTTTTGTAAAGCTAGATGCATCAAGTAATGCTCAAGAAAAGTGGATCTCGAATGACCCTTTGGTAATGTCTTTTCTGCTTAATTGATGCAGCCACATATTGCAAAAAGATATTTGCTTCTTGACATTGCGACACAGATTTTGTCATTTGCAAGAGAAACTTATGGTCAACTTGGGAATGATGCACAAGTGTATAGACTTGGAAAAAGGGTTCATGACACCACTGAGAAAGAGATGACCATATCTCAATATTATGTTGAGCTTCGGAACTTGTGGCAAGAGCTAAATCATTATGCGGATAATTGTCCAACCAATGCTATGGACATCACTGGACATAGCTAGGAAGAAATTAATTCCATATTGTGTTTGTATCCTAGTTGGTCTTGAATCGACATTTCATACATTCAATGGTAGAGGTATGTAATGAGGTACCCTAGGAGTCTAACCTTTTTGCTTAGAGTCTTTCTCGTAATCTTATGCTTAGGTATTATAGATGGAAACTTGCACTCTATTAGTTAATCTCTCTGGACTTCTCCAGGAATAGTTATTATGCTAAAATAAACAAGCTTTAGGAAAAGATGAAGATGCATAGATCCATTCGAATAGCAATAAATCACGATATGCATATCAGGATTAACTTCATCCATAGGAATGAACGTCAACTAGATTAAATGAAGACCATATAAGTAGCCTTTAAGTTCTAATGCCAAGTACCAATCCTAGCTAAGCGTGTAAAAACAAATCTGAAAGTACGACGAAAACTAACTTCCGCCAACTCATGACGACTTAGCTACTTAAAAAAAAAAAATAGTAGAGTATTAAATGCATATGCATTAAGATGAAGCCTCGCTATCTACCCTCCTTGAGCCTATGTCATTTCAATACCCGTGCCCATCCCCATTTCAATTGTGCCAGTTGTGCCCAACATCAATGGACAAATTTTTCCAAAGGATTTCTATAGCTCATTTAGGATATTGCCCCTTGTCTCCGGCATATCAAGGTAGACTCCCACGTCCCCTAAGATTGACATATTCATGAATATGAAGGCGACCCCACCAAGGGCGATCGCCTTGTATAGCGGTATATAAATTAACGTCAAGATTACACTCATGCATCGATTCATGCACTTGGGCACGCAACCTCAATGTGAACACCTCAGAGCTGTAAATTGACATTATTGGGCCTATCTAAATGCATAGGATGCTACGTAAAACACAAACAAGGGAATACAAACTGCTACGACCCATGAGGGCTTCATGATGTGGTTGATGCTGATGAGGCACATACCGAGGACCACAAGTGACAAACTCATCCCCCAAGGTTGATTAATAGCAAATTCCGCCGCCCATCCACGTCTAGGTGGAAGATGGGGATGAGAATTGGCAAGGCCTTCGCCACTTAGACTATGATGGGCAAGAACATAATCCAATTAGCAAAGGTCACGTCCACCTTTTCGTAAATTCGCGAGCTATACAGCAGCATGGTCTCAACCCCAGTGTGTACAATGACATATGGGAAAATACAAAAGTTGGGTTGCTAAGTTCCCGGAGCACAGACCCCTTATAGTTGTCAACAGCCTTCGTGATTTCGACGAGTCGGTAGTTAGCCTTTGCATCAAAGTTAAGGATTTGGGCAAGGACCTGCTTTGCACTGTTCATGCAACCTTGCATGACAAGCCACCATGGGGATTTCGGCATGATATGAACCTCGTGGCAAGCAAGACCATCGAGAGTGTTCATAGGCCAAGCATGAAAAGCCACCTGCATTTGAGCACGAGCATAGGGATAGCATAATTACACACGAGGCCCAGGAGGGTGCCAAGGTTGATGGAGACCCAAACCACCAAAACAAGTAATAAGAAGATGCTCATTAAACATGAAAAAGAGAAACTACTGACTAATAAATAAATGAAAAAAATGTAACACATAATTAGAAAACAACTATCTCGAGAAACAAGGTGAACAAGCCGCAGAATATGGCGGGGGAGATTTCTTTGATATGGATAGGGCGATGGTGAGTGCCAACTCAACACTCACCTGGCTAATAGCACGGCCCCCAGGAATAAAGCATTTTAGGGCCTAACCCCATGATAACTGTACCCACAAAAAAGAAAGCCCAGGCCAACTTGATCGCGTTGCGGCAGCCAATCCAATCAGCAATGCTCTTCGCATTCGCTGCCCTCAAGATTGAGAACAAATTCATGATTCCTGCCTAGAAGCCAATGAACTCCTCGATTATTCCTTTTATCTTTTTTTTAAAATATGTTGGGGCCTTGCTCATCACCCCTATGATTGTCAATTTAAAAAAACATGAAAACATTATATATCACAACAAAGTTCCAAGTGAATCGTAGCCATATAAATAAAATTGAAAAAAATTTGCCCTGTTTTTGGTTGGATGACTAACCAAGACCAAATAATATTAGAGAAGATGGACGCCCCATGGCACATGAAATGGTGTAACTATTCAGGGTCATTGAGGATTGGAATTTTCAATGGACTCCCATGGGATGGTGTTGATGATTGCGTTTGTCGATAGCTACGAAGTCAATTGGCGGCGTATATAGTATCTAAAATTTTAACAGGATGATACTTGGAAAAGATAACATTTTTGAAAATTATACCTCTTAAAAATTATAAAAATTGTTGCAAAATGATTTTTCGATAAAATCAACTCCATCTTTTAAATACCAAATATTCAAGAGGTATAATTTTCATAAACATTATCTTTCCTAAATATCATCTTGTTAAATTTTAGAAACATATATGCCACCAATTGACTTTGCAGGTATTGCCAATTGACTTTGCAGGTATAAACAGACATAGTCATCAACACCATCCCATGGAGTCCATTGAAAATTCCAATCCTCTGGTGACCCTGAATAGTTATGCCATTTCATGTGCCATGGGGGCACCAATCGCCTCCATATTATTTGGTCTTGGTTAGTCATCCAACCAAAAACAAGGTAAATTTTTTTCAAATTTATATATATGGCTAAGATTGACATAGAACTTTATTATGATATATAATATTTTCATTTTTTTTTATTGACAATCATAGGTGTAATGAGCAAGGCCCCAACATATTTAAATAAAAAGATAAAAGAATAATTGAGAAGCACGTTGACTTGCAAGCGGGGATCATGAATTTGTTCTAAGTTTTAGGGGCAACAATAGTGGGGAGCATCGCTCACCGAATTGACCGTTGCTACACGATCAAGTTGACGGGGGCTTTCTTTTCTGTAACAATGGTCGTCATGGGTTAGGCCCCCAGAATGCTTTACTCCTGGGGGCCGCGCCATTAGCCAGGTTGATGCCAAGCTAGCACTCATCATTGCCCCCATCTATATTGCGGAAATCTCCCCCGCCATATTTCGTGGCTTGCTTACCTCGTTTCCCGAGGTAGTTGTTTTCTAATTGTGTTTCGCATTTTTTCATTTATTTATTAGTCATTAGTTTCTCTTTTTCATGTTTAATGAGTATATTCTTGTTACTTGCTTTAGTTGTTCAAGTCTCCATCAACCTCGGCACCCTCCTTGGCCTCGAATGCAATTATACTATCCACATGCTCGTGTTCAAATGCAAAAGACTTTTCATGCTCAGCCTGAACACACTCTTGATGGTCATGCTCGCCATCGGGGTCCGCATTATGCTGGAATCCTCCTGGTAGTTTGTCGATGCCGCACAAACGATGCAAAGTAGGTCTTAGCCAAGAACTCTAACTCCGATGTGGAGGCTAACCATCGACTTGCTGAAATCATGGAGGTCGTTGACAACTGTGAGGGGTCCATGTACTAAGAACTCAGCAACCCAACGTTGGTATTTTTCCATATGTCATTGTGTGCATTGGGGATTAATGTAATCCAACAAGCTTGTGGTGTTGAGATTACGCTGTTGTATAACTCACGAATTTATGAAAAGGCTGACGTGACCTCTGCTAATTGGATTATGCTCTTGCCCATCATAGCCCAAGTGGCAAAGACCTTGCCAATTCTCACCCCCATCTTCCACCTAGACGGAAACGGGCGGTGGAAATTTGATGTTAATTAGCCTTTGGGGGATGAGTTTGTCGCTCGCGGTCCTCGGTACGTGCCTTGTCAGCATCAACCGCAACATGAAGTCCTCATGGGCAATAGCAACTTGTATTCCCTCATTTGTATTTTACGCATTCCGCATAGGCCCAATGATGTCCATCTATAGCTTCGAGGTGTTCACATTGAGGTTGTGTGTCCAAGGGGATGCAACCGCGGTCGCCGCAAATCGATAGATGAATGTAATCTTGACATTAATTTCCATATCGCTATATAAGGCGATCACCCTCGACGGGGTCACCTTCGTATTCATGAATTATTCAATGAAGATTCTGAGGTTAAGTCATCAACAAAATTTGTTTGTCTTCCTCATGACTATGTTGTTGTGAAATTTCAGATTTTTTAGACATCATTTACTATGTCAAATTGTTGTCGACTTGCCATGATGTCTTATTGCCCTATTCTGTTTCTAATGCGCTAACTTGTGTTCTTGAATTTTTATAAATTCATGTGTACCTTAGGAAATTGCCTTCATGGAAGTTGTTCTTTATTGTGTGCTTGATGTCTTGTAATTTTTTTAGGCCCAATTATCCATGGGTCCTATCCCAATTACTCTGATTTTGATTGCCATGTTTGATGTTTACTATTGTGATTCCTTGCTGCGATTCCATTCTAGGATTTTTTTTTTTAAATGTTTTGCATGCTAAATTGAGACAACTTGTTTTCACGAGTTTAGATTCTCGTTTTCTCAATTTCATACGAAAAGATTCTTGGAATATAAAAAACATTTTACCGTACTTTCCAAATCCCTCGAATGTTGCCTAACAATCTAAAATTTCATGTTCTAATTATTTCATGCACAGTTTCATAATCCTTGAAAAGGTTTAGAAAACTAAAAATTAAGTAATTATCAAGTGGTAGTCAAATAAAATAAAATAAAAAATTAAGGGCAGGCAATGTGGACATATGCTGGCTAGGGTAAATTGCTAACCTTAGTCACCCAAAGGCTATTGGTAATTTAATGCTTCTACCCAGTTGGTTGCACGAGTCTCCTGTAATTTTTGGCTTTCAAGTGCTCTTGTGTTCCTCTTACTTAGAGCTTAAAGTTCACAACACGATCTCTGTTGAGAGTATTTTGCTAATAGGGATATATTTGTATATTTATTTTATTAATTTATATATGAGGGCAATAAGAGTGATATTGTAATTTTTGGCCTTTTGGTTTTATTATAAATAGATATTTTAGGGTTAGATTGATCTAACCAATCATTCAATTCAGTTTTTGTCTTTCAACATGATATCAGAGCCAAGGTTAAACTAAAACCCTAACCCTAATCTCTTCTTTGTGTAGTCTTGCTTTTCTCTCTCCCTCTTCTTATCTTCACCTTCTCCCACTACAGTTCCTTCTCACCTTCTCCTTTGCTTTCTTTGACAGTATAGGTCAGTGCTAATGAGGTGATTCTTGGAATTTACTATATGCCCTAAATCTCATCTCTATGAGATAAATTAAAGATTCTTTGCAGTTTGCGATGGATGGTTCAACCTTTTACGATTTTTTTGGATCTTTTTGTTCTAGATTATTTTTGCCTTATCATCGGCCTACAATTATCTCGTGTGTGAAGATGAAAGTACTACAATTCGCCAACCACCATATTCATTTTTTAAAGATTTTTGGGGAAAATCAAAATTATTGATTTTTTTTAGGTTTCCTAAACCTTAAAAAAAATCGACTTTTTGCTTTCCCTTGATCTGATTTAGCTGATTTTTGGAGGACAACTTTAGCTTACTATAAGAGGACTTCAATCCAATTGTTTGCCTTTTCTAGCAAGTTTTAGCGGCTGGATTGCGCCCTTCACACTTTTTTGGGGCAAAATTTAAGATACAATGTCTGACGATACAGTTGGTTCAATTAAGAAGCCTTCACCTATAGGTTATATTACATTTGCTATGATCTCTATGATATAGTCTCGATCTACATCCTTGAACATTGTAGGCGGTGGGCTTAAAGGACACATCAATGACACTTCTTCAAAGCTGGATACATCAGGTAATGGTAAGGACAAGTGGATCTCAAATGACTTTTTGGTAATGTCTTTTATGCTTAATTCGATGTAGCCACATATTGCAAAAGGATATTTGCTTCTTGACACTGCGGCACAAAATTGGTCAGCTGCAAGGGAAACTTATGGTCAACTTGGAATGATGCACAAGTGTATGAACTTTGAAAAAAAGTTCATGACACCACTCAAAAAGAGATGACTATATCTCAATATTATGCCGAGCTTCGAAGCTTGTGGCAAGAGCTAGATCATTATGCAAATTATCATCCAACCATTGCTATGGACATTGCTGCACATAGCCAGGAAGAAATTAATTCCATGTTGTGTAAGTATCCTAATCCATCTTGAACCGACATTTGATGCATTCAATGGTAAAGGTATATGATGAGGTACCCTAGGAATCTAACCTGTTCACTTGGAGTCTATCTCGTAATCTTATGTTTAAGTATCATAGATGGAAACTTGCACTATATTAGTTAATCTCTCTTAGAATTCTCTAGGAATAGATATTATGCTAACATAAACAAGCTTTAGGAAAATATGAAGACACTAAGTATAAGATAAACAGCAGATAGATCCATCTAAATAGCAATGAATCACGATACGCATGGCACTAGTTAGTATCAAGATTAACTCCATCCATGGGGAAGAACGCAAACTAGATTAAATGAATATCATACAAACAGCCTTTAAGTTCTAATGCCAAGTACCAATTCTAGTTAAGCATATAAAAACAAATGTGAAAGCATGACAAAAACTAACTTCCACTAACTCATGACGACTTAACTACTTCAAAAAAAGAAAGAAAAAAAAAGCAATATTAATTACACACGCATTAAAATGAAAACTCACTGTCTACCCTCCTCGAGCCTATGTCATTTCAATACTCGTGCTCATCTCTATTTTAGTTATGCAAGTTGTGCCCAACATCCATGGGAAAATTTTCCCGAGGGATCACTACAGCTCCTTTAAGATCTGCCCCCCTTGTCTCTAGCATAACAATGTAGACCCCCACACCCCCTAATGTTGACATAGTCATGAATAGGAAGGTGACCCCACCAAGGGTGATTGCCTTGTATAGCGATATAAAAATTAATGTCAAGATTACACTCACCCATCGATTTACGGCGATCACGGTTGCGTGCCCCTAGGCACACAACCTCAATGTGAATACCTTAGAGTTGTAGATGGATGTTATTGGGCCTATGTTGAATGCATAGGATGCTATGTAAAACACAAACAAGGGAATACAAGCTGTGACTGCCCATGAGGACTTCATGTTGTCGTCAATGTTGACGAGGAACATACCGAGAACCGCAAGCAGCAAACTCATTTCCCCAAGGCTGATAAACAGCAAATTTTGTTGTTCATCCACGTCTAGGTGGAAGATGGGGATAAGAATTGGCAAGGTCTTCGCCACTTGAACTATGATAGGCAACGGCATAATCCAATTAGCAAAGGTCATGTCTACCCCTTCGTAAATTTGTGAGCTATATAACAGCATGGCCTCAACACCACATGCTTGTTGGGTTACATTAATCCCTAGCGCGCACAATGACATATGGAAAAATATGAGAGTTGGGTTGATGAGTTCCTGACGCACAAACCCTTTTACAGTTGTCAACAACCTCCGTGATTTCAATAAGCCGGCAGTTAGCCTCCGCATTAGAGTTAGAGGTCTAGGTTAGGACCTGCTTTGGTCGTTCATGCAGCCCCGCATGACAAGCCATAAGGGGGATTCCGGCATGATGTGGACCCTGATGGCAAGCAGGACCGTCGAGAGTATTCTCAAGCCAAGCATAAAAAGCCGCCTGCATTTAAGCACAGGCATGGGGATAGCATAGTTGTATATGAGGCCAAGGAGGGTGCTAAGATTGATGGAAACTTGAACAACCGAAGCAAGTATACGTCCCACGTTTATACGGCCAAGGGGATAGCATAGTTGTATATCCTTTATACGTCCCACGTTTCCATCAATAAATGAAACACCAAAAATGAAAGTTTAAAGCCCATATTTTTCAATGGCCTCTTCTTGTGACTCCACCCCTAGGTCGATGTCATTGTCTCTTAAGAGACGAGGCTCCAGTTTGATGGCACCGTCTTCATCTTCTAGGAAACGATGCTCAGGAGACTCTACCGGGCGATCTACCGAGCATCTACCGAGCATCATCTTCTTGATAGTATTCAAGAGGTATAATTTTTAGAAACGTTATCTTTTGTAAGTATCATCTTGTTAAAATTTTAGTTACTATATATGCCGCCACTTGACTTTGCAAGTACCGATAGATGCAGTCATCACCACCACCCCACTGGAGTCCATTGAAAATTCTGATCCCTTGATTACCCTAAATAGTTATGCCATTTCATGTGTCATGGGGGCATCTATCGCCTCCATATTATTTGGTCTTGGTTAGTCATCCAACCAAAAAGCAGGATAAATTTTTTTCAATTCTAATTTTTCAATTTTATTTATATGACTACGATTGACATGGAACTTTGTTATAATAAATAATATTTTTATGTTTTTTTTAATTGATAGTCATAGGGGTGATAAGTGAGACCCTGACATATTTAAAAAAAAAGGACATAAAAGAATAATTGAGGAGCACATTGACTTCTAGGTGGGATCATGAATTTGTTCTTGGTCTTAAAGGCAGCGATGGCAAGGAGCATCGTTGACCGGATTGATCGCCGCAATGCGATCAAGTTGATAGGGGCTTTCTTTTTTAGTGGGAACAGACGTCATGGGGTTAGGCCCCCAAAATGCTTTACTTCTGAGGGCCATGCTATTATCCAGGTCGGTGTTGGGTTGGCACTCACCATCACCCCCATATATATTGCAGAAATTCCTCCCGCCATATTTCGTGACTTGCTCATCTCGTTTCTCGAGGTAGTTGTTTTCTAATTTTGTATAATGTTTATTCATTTATGTATTAGTCATTAGTTTCTCTTTTTCATGTTTAATGAGCATCTTCTCGTTACTTGCTTTAGTTGTTCAGGTCTCCATCAACCTTGGCACCCTCCTTAGCCTCATATGCAATTATGCTATCCCAATGCCTGTGCTCAAATGTGGGTAGCTTTCCATGCTTAGCCTGGGAACACTCTCAATAGTCTTGCTCACCATCGGGGTCCACATCATGCCAAAATTCCCCTGATAGCTTGTCATGGAAGGCGGCATGAACAATGCAAAGCAAGTCCTAGGCCAAAACTCTAACTCCGATGCGGAGGCTGACTGTCACCTTGCCAAAATCATAAAGGCTGTTGACAACCATGAGAGGTCCGTGTGCCAGGAACTCAACAATCAAACTTTGGTATTTTTCCATATGTCATATTGCACACTGAGGATCAACATAATCCAACAAGCATATAGTGTTGAGACTATGCTGTTGTATAACTCATGAATTTACGAAAAGGCGGACGTGACCTCCACTAATTGGATTATGATCTTGCCCATCATAGCACAAGTGGCGAGGGCCTTGCCAATTTCCATCCCCATCTTCCACCTAGATGTGGATGGGCGACGGAATTTGCTATTAATCAACTTTGGGGGATGAGTTTGTTGCTCATGGTCCTCGATACGTGCCTTGTTAGCATCGACCGCAACATGAAGTCCTCATGGACAATAGCTACTTGTATTTCTTCATTTGTGTTTTACATAGCATTCAACGCATTCGGCATAGGCCCAATAACGTCCATATACAGCTCCGAGGTATTCACATTGAGGTTGCGTGCCTAGGGGTACACAACCGCGATTGCCGCGAATCAATGGATGAGTGATCTTGACATTAATTTTCATATCGCTATATGAGGTGATCACCCTCGGTGGGGCCATCTTTGTATTCATGACTATGTCAATCTTAGGGGTGTTAGGGTCTGTCTTGTTATGCTGGAGACAAGGAGCAAAAACTTAAAGGAGCTTTGGTGGTCCTTTGGGAAATCTTCACATGGATATCGGGCACAACTGGCACAAATGAAACAGGGACATGCACGAGTATTGAAATGACAAAGGCTTGAAGAGGGTAGACAGCGAGCGAGACTTCATCTTAATGCGTGTGTAGTTAATGCTACTATTTTTCTTTTTCTTTTTTCCTGAAGTAACAGTTGTCATGAGTTGGTAGAAGTTAGTTTTTGTCATCTTTCAGATTTGTTTTTACATACTTAACTAGGATTGGCACTTGCCATTAGAATTTAAATGCTGTTTGTATGGTCTTCATTTAATCTAGTTGACATTCTTCCCCATGAATGGAGTTAATACTGATACTAACCAGTGCCATGCATATCGTGATTTATTGTTATTCGGATTGATCTATTTGTTGTTTATCTTCCAATTAGTGTTTTCATTTTTTCCTAAAGCTTGTTTATTTTAGCATAATATCTACTCCTAGAGAAGTCCAGAGAGATGAACTAACACATTGCAAGTTTCCATCTACTAGTTTGACTCCTACGATACCTCATTACACACCTTTATCATTGAATGAATCAAATATTGATTCAAGATCAACTAGGATACTAATACAGCATGGAATTAATTTCTTCTTTGGCTGTACCATGTAGCTAATACAAAATTTGAAAAGCTGCAGGGATGGAAAAAAGAGGGCACTTCCCTGTGTTCCACTCAAAAAGATAAATGACCTGAGAAAATACAAGTCATGCTTTTCTTAGTTTTCTTCATCCTGCACCTGTCACCTTTGGGCCTCTCTTAGAGGGGAAGATCAGCAAAGTGAGGAAGGATAGAGGAGTGGGAGGAGTATCATATTATCTCAGAACCCAGAATATATGTGGTGAAAACCTACGAAACGGCTAGAAAGAGAGTAACTGTGGTTGAACCCCAAAGTTGGAAAAGGCCAACCGAAGATATATTCCTTCAATTTGACATCAGGGAACAACATCCACTACACTAGTATTTAGTCAATTCGGGAGTAGATTGACATTGTGCAATTAATTTTACATATGTAGATTCAATGAGCTCCTAAAGTCCGAAGTTCACCATCCTCTCTAACATACAGTATTCCCTTGGCCTTGTCAAGCTGACGAATGCCTCCTTTCTCTTCTTCAAATTCCAGAGCAAACAAAGGGGAGAAGCAAGAAATATAGAAATCCCACTTTACTTTACTAACTAGGGCTAGAATTTAGGTGGAAGAATGAACTTTTGAGCATCATGGTTTCACACTTGCTCAATCCCTTTCAAGGGTTAAGATCTTGATATATGTTACGCTGTTGTCATTGAGTTAGGTGAGACATATAAAATCCATCTATGACTGAGTATTAAGTCTCCTACCCAATCCCGAAAGCCAAAAAAAAAAAAAAAAAAAAAAACAGACTGCTTATGTATGACTTTACCGCTCCCTCTCTTTTTAATTGGTCTTTGTTCTCTCTATCATCATTCTTTCTCTTTTACAGAAACTATATCCATCTGAACCAAAATCCATTGTAATAGTGACATCACTGTAGAAAACATAATACACGTGATTCGTAGGTTTTTCAAAATATGTTTTGATTGGCAATGATCAAGAGGGTAAACGTACAAGGACCCCTTAATGAGAAGTTGTAAGTTTCTGGAGGTTCTAAAAGACCATAACAAGGACAATGTTTCAACTGTCAGAACCCATGTCCACAGTTGGGTTTCTGAAATAGAGTTAGGAATGGCAATTTCTAAAGCGATGCAATAAAACAATGCGAATTAGTATGTCGAGTTCATGCTAGTCGTGCTTATGTCAAAAACATGAGGAACTGCCTAACACAATCATCAAACAAGTTATGTCCTAATTAGACTCGAATACCAAAAGTGGACCCATGTAGCCAGCCCTCTCATGTCCATTATAGATGAGCCAGAAAACTCAGAGGCAACAAAGTCATGACCCATCAATGACTCATTCTATATTAGCCAAGTTCGAGCTTGCTGATGCATGACTTATGTAAGTTGCAAACCTAATCAAGTATTCCAGTACTCTTTTTTTAATTATGCATCTTGAGTATATGTAATACAAGTACAATGAGTATCACCATGCATTTAACTCTGACCTCTCTAACAATTTAAAGTGCTGCCATCATCATCAATATTTCCACAAAAATCTAGTTAACCATCCTTACCTCAGAGCGGTCAAGAGAATCCAAGCCAGTCTGTGAGCAAGAATCTGTTCAACGAGATCACTTTCAGGCTGCACTCCTAGTTTCGCCAGGGCCAGGTGAGGCCTAAGTCTGGCAGCAACTCCACTGTACCTTGCTTCAGATGCAAAAAAGACCACGTTTTGCATCAACAAATCCAGCTATAACAAGAGATACAAGTTGAGGCACAGCAAAGACCAATTGAATCGAGATAAAAACACCGGTCTCCATGGCATCCGCAGTTGAGATATAGGCAGGACACCGGCAGAGAAAGCACAAAAGTCGAGAAAACCCGTCTACGCTTGATTTCGAGTGAAGATCCTGTAGACAAAAACGAAACAATTAAAGCTATCTCATCATTTCTTCTCCCCGTCTCTGAAATCACTTATTCTCCTCTTAAATATTATTAGCAGAAGTAGGTTACGCAAAAATCAAGATAAAAATGAGGAGTATATCTATATCATATTTGACAACAGGCTGTTGCCTTGATCACCGGAGGGGGCTCTCTCGCTCCTGGCTGTTCGGCCTTCGTCTGAGCTCTCTCTCTCTCGGTATATCTTTGCAAAATCTTTTCCGTTGAATCTTTTCCGTTAAGTCCTTATCCCCTCAGCCCCAGCTCGCGTCACTCTTGCAGATGCCGGTTCTGCAAACAAAGGGAAGAAGTGATCTGCCCCAGGTTTTTGGGCTCAAAACAAAATAAAAGGGAAAATGTCGTCACCTATACTTTTATTTAATGTGGCAATTTTTTTCCTCAGATAAATGCTGGTTTTCGTGCAAACGGAGGGAAGAGAGAAGAAGCAAAAAAAAAAAAAAAAAGGGGAAGAAGTGATAATAGGCCGGGCCCCTTGGACATTTAGGCTTTCATGGGCTCAAAAACAAAATAAAAAATAAAGATGGGCTCAAATAAAAAAAAAAAGTAATGAACATGGGCCTAAAAAGAAATAAACGAAGATAGGACGGGCGAACGGGCTTAGAGGGCTGAATCATCCATTTTTATACTTTTTTTTTATTTTATATTATTTTTTGCTTTTTACCTTTTTTTTATCAAATTTTATATTTTTGCAAAATAAATGGATGTTTTAAAACATCTTGTCAAATGAATCATTCTCGGCCGACATCTACTGAGTAAACACTCTGACTTCAATCTCTGAAACTAAATGCCCAATCTAAAACCTTGAGCTATATTGCCTGTTTGAAACCCACCAATGCTGTCAAATAAATTTCTCATGTCGGTGATTTCCCCCCTGCTGCAACAGGCCAACAGCTGCCATGACTGAAGGCATGTTTGCAGTTCGCACGCTAGTCCCATAGTCATCCATTCTAGTTGCAATCCTTATCTCGAATAAAAGAGATACAACATCAGTTGCAAGCCCTGCTCTCAACCACGTATTTGCTTCGCAAAGCTTCTCCTAGAGTGGATGCGGAAATAAAGGGAAAAGTTTAATAAAGACTAGACAGAAGAAATCAAGATATGGAACTAAATATTTCAATGAGTGCCTAGGATAACGAAAGGAAAGAAAACTCAACACAGGAGAACCAAATCCACGAGATCAAAAAGGGACAACCATGACTGCTGCAGCAGTAGTGTCCCGAAATGAGCACTTGTAATGATTCGATTGCTTTTCGTTATCGTCACGATGCCACCATCTGCCCCAGACCCTCCACCACCCAACCTAACTTGGCCAATTTAGCCAACTCTTTTGGTCACTATTCCTCAGGGTGTCGTCTCCTCCAAGCCAGCCGTCCATCATCGCCCACATCAGGACGGCCAAAGAAGAACGGCGACGAGTAGCTCTGTAGCAACTCGTCTTTGGCTATCCCCAGTCACCGCACTGGTGTCACTGCCACCTCATTGGACCACCACCATCCGCCTAAGACGTAGGCTCGCAGTCCAATTGCAATATCCAGAAAACATTCACAGAGACATACCGACAAGAACAAGGCAAAAGGCAACAGAAGGCAACCAAAAAACTTGGGGAGATATGGGCTTGTTAAGAATGAAACCTGACCAAAAATGAACACATAATGGAAACATTATACCCTACAAAACACCTTCATGTAACCTCGGGAAAAAAATACATTCCAGACTAACTCGAACGGATTTAATTTAGGCATTTCCTCGAACATATGGCGAGCATGGATTGAGGAGAGGACGCTAACCCATTCGGTGTTAGTGCACTATTGGCCGTGCTGAGGAAGAGCTGCCGCTGGCCACAAGTCGATGAGAACAATGAGCGGGCAGAACTCTAGAGCGAATTCTCCTCTCTTCCATAAATATTCCCTTCCAGAGGATGCATGACCCCCTCCATCGGACCTTCACCGCCACCACCATATCAACGGCCACCGCACTTTCACTGGCCAAAGATTCCTCAATATGACTCATGCTCAGTTCCTCATCAATAACCCGGCCATCCTTGAAGACACCATGCATCAAACAAAGAAGACATGAAGTCAGTAAAACTCTTGGTATTCTCAGTATGGGTTTAACAGCTAGCTAGTACATCAACTTGTGTCATGTAAATCGTATTAAAACACGTCTTCAGGTTGAACAACAGTAAAGAGCATTGCACAGCCTAACCTCAAACCCATTTTATTGAACCAGTTTCGTGCCTAGTCTGGAAAACAAAACTGATCATCAGCCATCTCAGGGATATGTCTAACTGCTAACATAGACTCGGAAGAAGCTGATTGGATCCTAATCTAAAACATGCTATGCCAGCTCTTCCCCTTCACCCAAAAAGAAAAAGAAAAAAAGAGCACAACAGGGTAAGAGTGTTCCGTTGTTGATGGACTGAACCGAAGCCACGACTAGCAGCTGGAACTGGACCAACAACAGAAGCTTCAATTGTCATTAAGTATCGGAGTCACGGCCAATGAACAGATTTTGAGCGAGACCTAGTCGCTTCAGGACCTTAAGCCATGATACCGAGCAGGAAGGAGGGAGTTTCGTGTTTATGTCGAAGGTCAGAACCGGTGAAGGAGGATGATGGGCAGGAGCCGAGCTCTTCGAGTAATCTGGTCAAAAAACAGGGTTGAGCACATTTCGTCCTCCTATGCCAATGCCCTCGGCCGAAAGAATGACGCGCAGGGAAGATGACAAGGGGAGGGAGAGAGAGAGAGAGAGAGAGAGTGTGTGTGTTTGGGGTTAGCAACGGCTAATGAGAGAGGTCCAAATGGACTCCTTTCACGTTGAATTGGTCAATTGTAAAGTTACAGCTATTAGCTACAGCAATCCTCTAGAGAATTGAAACTTGGGCAGCTAGATTAGGAAATTTGATGGAATACTCTATCTTCGTACCCAATTTCTTGCTTACATAGTGAAATGCGATGACATGTTCAATTTTTTGAATTCGATTTTCTTTCATCGTACAAATCTTTTCATAATCCACTGACCCTTTCAGTGTATATCGTGGGTTTATGAAGGATCGGGCTCACAGGAAAAGTTGAATTGCCGTATCAAGATAGCTTCCTTTGCCAGAAAGAAGAGATCCCAACAAGAATAGATGATTTTTCCATTCAAATGCTCAGGTATGCAGAGCCATTGATAATACATTCACTATCTATCCTTATCCTGTTGCTCAAATTTCTATGTTTTCTTTGTTTTCCTTTCTTCTCTTACCTCTATTTTGCTATGGAATTAGAGCTTGTCTTCAGAGTATGGGAATTTTGGAAAAATTATACACTCGTAGCAACACTCCCCATGAACAACATCCGCATCTTGGGTTGACCCTTTTTACGATCTAGATATCAAAATCTCATTGGGGAGAACACTCAAGTGCATCGAATTACACGACACCTCGACCTCCCCTCGGTTTGAAGTTTGAGCTGCCCTTCCTAGCAAAGAAGCCTCGGATAACTTTCCCCCTTTGAGTCTTGACGCTTTATGGCTTCTTATCTCCAATATTAGAAAATGTTTGTATGGACATGTTGCTACTTAGAGACTCAAAAAAGACCTTGCTATTTCAACAAGTCAGTCAAACCAGGTGAAGAGTGTATGTAGATGGCCCAAATCAACATAGTTTTTATGAAATTGGTAGTACTTGAACAGATAGCTGCTGATTCTTGAGTTGGAAATTTCTTGACATCCCAATCATTTGTGAACTCCAAGTTAATTCTTTCTTTTATCCGTGAACCCCAAGTTCAGCTAGGTTAGGCTTGGTGGGGACCTAGTGCTTCCTAGCGATCGAGATCGGGTCACCCAAGGCCAGGATTGGGTCCATTGAGGCTACTCTCATGATCTCGACAACCGAGCTCCCATCACTAATAGTCAAGCTTGATCTCATGCACTCAAGCCCCAATGCCCGACACTTGAATTATAGACATAAGATTGTGTTATAGATGTTTTCTCCAATGCATTTTTGATAATTTTCTTGTAACAAATATCAAAAAACTACTTTCATATCATTCACAAAATACAATCATATTTAAAAGAATTCTTGAAATAATCATTTCGACTGGTGCCATTTTCACTTCCTAAAGGACTATAAATCCACTTCATTTACAAATCTATCCTTAATCTTTTAGTTGAAATTTAAAGTAATAAATTCACTCTTTTTTTCTCTTTATCGTTTCTTTTTCAATGTAGAATCTAGTCACCATATCTTGCCATCTCCATCTATGTTATTCTTGCTGCACGTCATTGAAGAGTTTCACTCTCCCGCGGTCAAATCTTGGATAAAAGATTTGGACTTTCTTGACCAACAAACGAAGACTTTCCATAGATTTAGAAAACAACTCTTATCACATTGATATTCCCTTCAAGATAAACTCTAATTCAAATAAGAAAGTTGATTTTGGAAATTCATCACACATATTTAAACTCTAGATATAATTAACAAGTAGTCAGCAAAAGAAAAGAAAATAGATGAAAAGAAACTCAAGCTAATCCCATGTCTCTCAAGAAATTGTTGGATCACTCATTATGTATAGAATTGAATTGGGTTTTAAATCTTTTAACTAATTTGATCAAATTTTGTACTTTTATCAAAAGATAAAATTTATTTAAATTTAAATAAATAGGAGATATTCGATATTTAAGAATGTCTTATCATGCTACATCGATTATAGATGGAGTGGACCAATATTCGTACACTATAATCATTTGACAAAAGTTAATGTTCTATAAGGTGAGGAGGATTATAATTGAGTTTCGAAATATGACCCATCCGTTTAAATACTCGAAAGATCAAATACTGAAAAAAAAAAAAAAAAAAAACAACGCAAAAACTAGCTCGGGAAACATGTAACACTAATTGAAAGGTATATTATGAAGAATGACATACATTGTTTATCACAGATTAAGTACTTATTGTAGTCTCAAAGAAATTGATTGAAGCCCTGGAATTCCATTCTTCAAGAGGGAGTATACTATTATCTCAAAAATAGAAAAATAACGTATTATATTATACATACTTTCAACATTCCTCCTTTTTCATTTATATATTGCAGTTATTTTTACTTAAAAAATAACTAACATCTTCCTCTTATGGACCTTTCTCTTATGGATTGGGTTTGGCCCAACATGGGCAGACGGCCTAGCTTAGCCCATCAAATAAAAAACTCTTCAATCACCATGTAAGAGACCAAACTAGATTATGGCTGCATTATAAGGATGCGTTGTGATGATTACAGAAATAGCCCATGTGCATGACCGATGCTAATGTTTAGTACATGTGAGCAGAATGATGTATATTTTAGTTCATGATTGTCTAACTGGACATTCTTTCTATTGTGATAATTAACTTTAAGTCTCTGTTGAATTTGGGCTTAACAAATGAAGATTGTCACAATCTTGTGTCACGGGTCACACAGAACAATCGATGTAGCGTTCTTTTATCCATGCCGTCTTAAGAATTTCTTCCCAAGCCAACCTTATCCATGCGACCTTGAAAATTTGTTCCCAAATCAACTTTACTCACTCACACTTACATGGATTGTGAAGAGAGAAATTCTAGAACTATTATATAAATGAGGGAATGATAACCCATATACAAGTATAGGCCTTACCACAACTGCAAATTTCTTTTCAATCTAATAGTGGAAATTGCATCTCCTCCTTTACTAAGTATCCTAATTCATAATAGGAATATTATAGAATATTATAAATTTACAGCAATGCCCACTTCTAGGACTATTCTAGAATACTTTAAGAAAATACTAGGACATAAAAAGCTCGTTCTTCTCTTTCATATAGAAAACCCGTGGGTCATGTCATTTCTCTGAGGCGTGACTAGTGTAAGCTAGCAACATGCAGCCTATGGGGCTTGTTAGGTTGCGTTGATCTGACTACAATAAGCACTGAGATCATGCCTACTCTCGAATCAATGTTGAAGTGCCATGTGACGCTTTGAGTTTTTTTTTTTTTTTTTTTTATGTTAGGGCTTATATTATTTTACAGAAAATAAATTATTTCAAAAATATTTTCTTTAAAATGACCACTTATATTACTTAAAATAATTAACTAATTAAAAATATTTTCATTATTAATAGCAATTTTTATTTAAACATTTTCATGGATGACATTTTTTTTTCGTAACTATTACAAGCGGTTATCTTTAGGAATTTTTTTAAAATTTATTTATTATCTGCGAAATAAACATACCCTAAGAAAAATTTGGGAACATTTTGTGTACAACGTTTTCGTTTTACGCCATCATGAAGCTATAACAAAATATTTCCAAAGATACGGTCCAACCAAGCAAAAAATGTGGGGTCGTAGATATTTGAGAGACGGGTCGGCCGTGTGGAGGTTTTAAGTCCATCGATGTGTGTCAAAACTTGAATTATCCGTATTTACGAATCTTATTTTCCTGTTTGCACTTCACTTAATTTAATTTGAGCTTATTTTAAGAAAAACTGTCTATTTAATCACTAATAAAATGTAGTAAATTAAGTTTAAGTTCCTAATTTTCATTGCCGCATCCGGCCCATCCTAATCAACAAATAACTATGTTGGCTATAAAATTTAAGAACTCTAGGTGCATTTGTTTTCGTGAAAAATTAATGATTCGGATTATATTTTGTTAAAAACAACCATTTATATCGCTTACTTAGAATTAATGTAAAATATGTTTATCGTAAACAGAAATGTTTAGAGCATGTTTGGTAACATTCTAATTTTTTTCCTATTTCTATTCTTTTATTCCCTGAAATATAAAAGAACAAAAATTTATTTGGTTATGTTAGCTAACTTTTCTATTCCTTGGAATAAATCAATAGCCAAATAATAGATTTATAACAAAAACAAAAAAGAAAAAAAAAAAAAAAGTTATTTCTCTATTTTTGAGAATAATTTTTCAAAGCAAGTCATTTCCTTTTTCCCCCTCCTTCCTCCTGTAGTTGATCGCCGGGTCTTGGTGATAGTTGACGATCGGCCAAAGATGAGGTCCGATAAGCCAGCCATTGTCCAGGCTCAATGACCTCACCAGAGCCTTACCATAATTAAGTGAGGTCAAGTCTCACGGCTAGGCGAGGCTCTCTTGAGGCCACTGAGTTGTTAGCTCTCGTCTCTAGCCAGTCATCGGTCATTATTGAGGCCCGCGACAAAAAAAATTCTATGTAACAAAGAAAATTTGAAAGTTATATCAGACACATTTCTATCATTTTCTGACTTCGGGAGTAGAAATTCTGTGCAAATATTATACGCGTTTGAATGCTTAGAAATTCGTCCCGAGAGTAAAATCAGAATAAACTATTTTCGAGTAGAAACGGAGGGTTACCCTTTTCAGCCGGGCCCGCCCCACCACCGTACCCAGCAACACGGCAAGCGACACCTCGATTTTTTCCTTCTTCCTTTGTTTTTTTGTTTTTTGTCTTTTGGATCTTTAAGGTTGTCAATCTTGCCATCATAATTGCCAGCGAACCACATAGTCAATAATGCCTCACGGGTGATTCGGATGGCAGATTCCATATCCATGTCTGGTCCCTAGCTCCACACGAACCTCGACCCCACCTGTCTCTCCGCCAAAGTGGAAACAAAAAGGAACCAAACACCTCTCTCCTCCCGCGTCCACGTGGCCGGCTAGAGTTCCGTCACTGTGCTGTCTTCGCCGAAACGATATATTATATGGCAGAGAAGACGTAGTCACCCGTCTTCGTCCCGACTCGTCCAGATCGAAATCGATAGAAGCTGCTGGTTCTTCCCGTTCGGTGGGTGGGTTGCTCCAAGAAGGCAGCGAGGGCTTGGAGCAATCCCTATCGAATATGGTGGGAGATGGGGGAAGGAAAGGGTCGTCGAGCCCGCTGCTCGAATCGTCGTCTTCTTCTTCGTCGTCGTCGTCGTCGTCGGCCGCTGGATCTGCTTCGTCGATTCAGACTATAGGGAACATCATCGTCTCCATCGTCGGGACCGGGGTCCTGGGCTTGCCCTTCGCTTTCAAGCAAGGTCGCCGGTTGGCTTGCGGGTGCAGTTGGGGTTGTTGTCGCCGGCGTTGCTACCTACTACTGCATGCTCATCCTCGTGAGTGGTTCCCCGCGTTTTGTTTTTCTCATTTCCGGTCCTTCCTCTGTCAAAGTTGATTCTCTTTTTTTCTTTTTTTTTTCCGGGTTTTTGTTTTTCTGTTATCTGGGTATTGAATTTATGGTCTATTCTTGGTCGGGGGAAGTACGACGTCTTGTTAAAGCTGTGTCATTTCGAAAATGGCGACAGGAGTTGCTTTCTTCTTTGAGTGTTTGACCTGACAATAGTGCTGATAACTCATAGGCGAAGGTATAATTATTCTTCTTTCGAGGGTCATCTTTATACGTTATATATGATTCGAATCTCTTCGTTTCATCCAGTGTTTTATTCCTGAATAATTCAGTTAAAGGTGCCAACTTTGGGTGGGTGTTTGGAGATCGATTGTGCCTGTGCTGCTAGATGCGTGGCTCCCACTGGGTTCAATCCCTCATTCAAATCTAGTCTGTAGAGCTTGCTTTGTAGTTGGGTTCATATTGGACACACCAAAATTTACTCCAGCTCCTGGTCTGGCGGAGGTAGGCCACCACGTCGGACTGGGAATCTGCGAGGAATGAATTCCTTGTAATTTGGCCCAGTAGGTTGCATCGAGTATGAGTTGAACTTGAGACCTCATGCCCCTTGAGCAGTACCGATTGTATAACCCTCAGTGGTGTTGCCTTGCAAGTCTACAGCACCGTAATCAGTTTTGTCTTGGCAATATTGTTTAGTGTATTCTTGTATGGTTTGATCATATAATAGCTGGGCTTACTTTCTTGTTTTCTGTAATTTTTAGTTTTGATCAAGAAGATAATTTTTGAAATGTTAGCTGAGGCTTAATATATACAGGTTCAATGCAGAGACAAACTGGCATCTCAAGAAGAGTCAGCTGATGTAAAAACTTATGGGGACTTGGGTAGTAAGTGCATGAGAAAAGCTGGTCGCTACCTCACTGAGTTCCTCATTACGATTTCTCAGTGTGGAGGAGCTGTGGCGTACCTTGTATTCATTGGACAGAATCTTTCTTCCATATTTGAAGGCCATGGACTCACATTTGCATCTTTCATATTTCTGTTAGTGCCGCTCCAGATTGCTCTCTCATGGATAAACACTCTATCAGCATTGGCCCCCTTTAGCATCTTTGCCGATGTATGCAATGTCGTTGCAATGGCGTTTGTGGTGAAAGAAGACATACAGCAAGCTTTAGGTGGTCAATTTTCGTTTGGTGATAGGAAAGCTATCTCCCCAGATATTCGAGGTCTGCCGTTTGCAGGAGGAATGGCTGTGTTCTGTTTTGAGGGGTTTGGAATGACATTGGCATTGGAGGCATCAATGAAGGAGAGGAGGACATTCCGAAAGGTGCTGGCTCAGGCTTGGATACAATTTTAGCATAAAAGTCATGCCATCAATTCAAAGGCAATTTGGATACAATGAGTTACCCTAGTTATGGGCAATTAACCCAATAGATGTCCTGCGATATTAATTGAATTGAATTCTGATTAATTTGCAATTTTGAGCATGAAATTGCATGAAATTGTCCAACTTAGCCTAAAAGGTCCAATCATATGTACCCATGGTGTAGGTCTAATATTTTTCATGTTAATCAAGTAATTAAGCCAATAGAAAATTGCCGGATTACATTTATATGGTTTAAACGGCCTAATTTTTTTTAAATTGGACCGTTTTCATCAAATCGAACAAGATTCCATTCCGATTTAATCATTGAGGAACTAAGTTACATAGAATTTAGAACCCAAAGGACTAAATCGCCCAAAAATAACCGAACTGGTCAAATCGGCTTAGATCGGTTCGACCGGTCTGATTGGCCACTGGCGAAAGAGACCGATTTGGCCCTCCGTCAGCTAGCTCTCAATGATGGGCCACCACCTGTGGTTGTCCTATTGTGTGTATTTCATTTCCATACCCTTCAACTTTCCATATTTTATGAAAATGCTCTTGGATTTTGTGAAATTAGAAAATTGCTCATAATTAGGCTTTAATCGTAAATTCAGCTTAAACTCACATCGACACCATCCTCATGTGACATATTTTCACTTTGATTAGTCCATAATGGAATTAATTAGGCCATCCAATCAAGTTTTAGCTGTCGGATCAAATCGAGGGCTAAGATTTGATCTTGAAGGGAAGTATATAAGATATTTTCCCTTCAAAACTTAAGGGGGGCTTCATTTGCATATATCTAAATTTGGAAACATAGAAAAAAAATTCTTTCTCTTAGACTCCGTTCGTTTCACGGAAAATAATTTTCGGGAAAACGTTTTCCGGATTTTCCGGCGTTTGTTTCACGAAAATGAATTCCCTTGCGGAAAATGTTCTCCATGAAAGGAAAAAAGTCTTCTAAATTAGGGAAAATGTTTTTCACTTTTGAAAAATGGAAAACATTTTCCTCACTTGATCTCTCTTATCTCACACCTCTACAAATTCTCACTTCCTCCTCCCCTTTCTTATTCTTCTTTTCTTTTTTATTTGAATTATTTTTAATTTCCTTTTCCTTTTCGATTCCTTTTCTTTTTTTCTTTTTCTTTTTTTGTTTCCCATCTTCTTCTTTCTTGGCTAGTCGTCGGCCGTTGCTAGCCAAACCTTGAGCTCGTCGATCTCAAGCTCGCACTATGCACTCTTGCTTATCCTTTTCTTTATTTACTCTACCCTCTAGTTATATATTGCTCAAGCAAAGGGCTCTACGTGATTTGCTTTTTTTTTTCTTTTGTTTATTAGAACACAAAAGACGTAGGGGGAGAACAGGCCACTCAATTGGAAAATTCTCATTAGGACTGTACATGCTTTGCTTTTTTTCTCTTTTGCTTCTTTTTAAAATCCATACGAACATTTTTTAGAGTAAATGAGCATTTGGCGATAATGAGGGAACAAAGATATGAAGCAAGTTTGCCCGGATTTAAAGGCAAGTTCATATTTGATGGATTTATAGGTTGGTAAGTGATGCATGCCTAAGTGGTGAAGTCTTAGAAAATATTTTCCTTATCAAATACCGGAAAATATTTTCCGAAACATTTTCAAGTTTTAGCCGAACACCAGAAAATATTGTCATTTTTCTAGAAAATGACTTCTAGGAAAATATTTTCCGAAAATGGCCCATTTTCCGCAAAACGAACAGACCCTTAGCTCTTTCCCTCTCTCTCTCTCTCCCTCCCTCTCTTTCTCACGTACGTGCGACGGTCCCCACTGCTGACGGTCTTCCACACCGCGCTACTGCCTCCAGCCTCACTCACTCTCTCTCTCTCTCTTGGTGCCAATCGGAACCACTGCTGGCTTCGGTGTTTGCTAGATCCTCCCACCCAACCTCGTCTTCATTGAAGCTTGAAGACCATCGGTTGAACCGGCCTTAACTCTGACTGGTTCCCAGGGTGGTCTAATCACTGCCAGTCACCCCATAGGAGAGTCCTCGACCCTCTAGTCATCAAAACTTGATTGGAGGGCTATCGGACGAGCTCTGATGACCGTTCTTCCATCGATGATCCAAACCGAGTCCAACCGGAGCCAATCCTCCTCACCAGCGAACCAACGACCAATTAGTGCCAAGCTAGTCCATTCTAATGTCCTCGGTGTCCCATCAATGATCCCCAACATCCTTTAGTCGCTATGGTGCCTTGATTGTAGATTGATCAAGGTCGTTTTGTCTAAAATTGTATAAAGGTATACACCTAATCCCAAGCTCAATGAAGCGAGATCTTGTTAGGAGATCGGGGCTAGAGCTCGCATCTAGGGTCTGATCAATGATGAATATGCCTATCATAGGATGTTTAGGATGATGTAGAATAGATATGGATGATTGATTATGGTTTCATGATGGTTGATTGCTTGAATGATGTTGTTCTACAATTTCGGATCTCTAATTAGACTGTCTGGATGTTTGCCTTTGAACAACTTGGTTATTGTGCTTTTTGCACTTGATGTCTTCCCCATATTTGAAGATGGTTCGAATACCTTTCTAACAAGCTATAGAACACCCCGATTTGATCTCGTTTGATATGATTTTTGCCTGTCCAAAATTGAGTCTAGAATTTGCTATTTGCTTTTGTTCCGTTGATTTGTGGTTTGCATCTTTTGTTTATTTTTGCCGATTTTTGAGTTTTGAGTTTGAAGATAGTTTCTTTATGAAAGTTGCACGAAATTGCTTTGGTCATGACATCTTCTTTTTTTTCTAGATTTCTTGGAATATATTTGATTAGGTCAATCTTCAAAAAATTGTCCTTATGTCGATCTGCCATGTTTGAGTCCAATGTGTGTTTGCTCTAAAATGAGGTAGTAAACATGCTAGATTAGATTTGTGTCCTTCATAAAAGTCGTACAATACATCATAAGCTTTCTAAAAAAGATATGGATTGCGCTAAATGGTCATCGTTAGCTAGATCAATTGATTGCGCAAAATCATGCTTAGACTGCTGCAATTTGAGACATTGAATGCCTTGTTTTGTTTTCCTATTTTCATGTACATTTTTGTGAACCAAATTATACTTCAATGTCTCGTGAAAAACGATCATGACATTGCATTCTACATGTAGGAAATTTCATGAATTTTTACCATGTTATTAGATTACTAAGAACCACCCATGTTTTATGCAATCCTTACTACAATTGTGATTGATTATGTTCTTGTGAAAATGTCTTTGATTGAACTCCTTAAAAGCAAAATTAGTGCATGACACCTTCTAGACATGCTTAGAATACATCACAAGCTTCGAGACAATGTACGACATGTATCATTTGAACATCGTTTGCTATGTAAAAACCATTTACCAAGTTGACATGTTACTGCTCAAATTGTTAAGCATTATGTCATAAATGTTTCTTAATGATATGTTACCTATTAATGTTAATGAATTTGTATGATTTTTGTGCATCGAATCTAGGGTTAGATGTCTTAATCAAACTTATTCGTTGCATTTAACCCTACATCATGTTTGAATGTCCCCATCTTCATGCATCATTTAGGTAGTTTAGTGGAGCCAATCATCATGCATCATTTTCTGTCATGTTATGAGTGATATGTGCACTTTTGCAATTGCCATCATTTGAACATGAATTTGACCTTAATTGAATTTTATGTCTCTTAGAAAGTCATAGGGCATGTCTTAAGCTTTCTAATGACGCCAATTTTTCACCCTTTGCATATCATTTGACCCATTTTCTATCTCAGCAAATTTTTCCCTGAAATCTGCTATGAGTGAAATTCGGAATGCTTGTTCTGCCCTTATTGAGTCAGACCTCTTGTTATTTTTCTATGAGTTTTTCAATGAGGATTCCGAGATCGAATCTTGAATAAAAATTGTTTGTCTTCCTCATGACTATGTTGTTGTGAAATTTCAGAATTTTTATACATCATTTACTAAGACAAATTGCTGTCGACTTGCCATGATGTCTTGCCCTGTTCTGTTTCTAATGCGCTACATTGAGTTCTTGGATTTTTATAAATTCATGTGTAACTTATCTTGGGAAACTTCCCTCACGTAAGTTGTTCTTTGTTGTGTGCTTGATGTCCTCTAATTTTTTTAGGCCCAATTATCCATGGGTCCTATCCCAATTGCTCTGATTTTCATTGCCCTATTTGATATTTATTGTTGTGATTCCTTGCTTCAATTCTATTGTAGGTTTTTTTAAATGTTTCATGTTGAATTGAGATTACTTGTTTTCACAATTTTAGATCCTTGTTTTCTCAATTTCATACACAAAAATTCTTGAAAATAAAAACAATTTACCGTACTTTCCAAACCCCTCAAATGTTGCGAAACAATTTGAAATTTCACGTTTTAATTGATTCAAACCCAATTTTCTTTCATGTGATGCCCATGTGTGAAATTTTCATTCTTAGAAATGCTAAAACCTTTCAAAACATCACAAGTTGGAAGGTAGAATTGTAAAAAAAAAAAAAAAAAAAAAAAAAATTAGAGCTAAACACACGCTACTTGGTTACAAAGCGAAGAATGCTTAGCCGGCTTTAAAATATTTTTAATGGCTGCAAGTTTTTGCTAATTTGCAGGACCAGATTTGCAACTATTTATCATGTATTGCTAGTATTGTCTCACATACCATATAGGTGGGTTTTAGTGATAGGGGTAAAGATGCTTTCTGCCGTAAGCATCCATTCATGTTTTTACAGTATTTAAATATAGTTTAAGATTTCAAAGAAATTTGTTGCCACTCTTGGCATGCCTTTTCAACATGTTTATCGACCTCCAACCTATGTTATGGCCTTTAGGCCACTAATTTCAATGTGGAGGCGGCATAGTAAGGTATTGTTTACATAGACGAAGTTGGTAAAATAACAAAGAATGTACTTAAATAATTCATTTTTTTTGTTCATGATATAGGGTATCTAGAGGCCATACTTATCTAAGAAAGACTACTGTGCAAGCTTAGTATGTAATTATTGGCCGACATGTTTCAGGGAGGGTGTCCAACAGGCATTGCTAAAAATGTGGAAGAAACTGTGAGTTTTCTTTCTTTGTACTGATTCTAATTTGATCTTTCATGCTTTGGAGTGTCTGTGAAAGAGCTCCAAAAGAACCGTTGGCTGGTTTTCTTACTTGTGTTTTTATATATTTTCTTCTTTGGTTTCAAATTATTGGATTAGTGTTTTGATTCATGTTTTTTTTTTTTTGGGACAAAGTAAACACTAGTATTTATATTAACTGAAACTTACAACTTGAAGCTAAAGCATCGGCATATACAAGGTCAAGAAGAACAATAGGGGGTAAAGGAACCAGTTTTAGGACGCAAAATCTGAGCGCTGGGCCTTCGCGGCCTAGTCGGCTACCATATTGGCCTCTCATCATCAGTAGTGCGACGTTAGGTTAGGAAAAATGGAAATCAAAAGGATAGCTTTAGCAATCAAAGGAGGAAGCTCCCACGGTGCAGATCTCCCATCACATAGCTTCGACGAGGGCAAGGCAATCAGAATCAATCACCAGATTGGCATCATGGAGTTCTTGCCATAGCAAATGTTGAAGGGTGAAGGTAAGTGCTTGAATCTCTGCTTCAAAAGCTTATTTTGCCGGAACTCATCTTGAAAAATAGTCTGTAAGTCGGCCTTGGTGATCTCTGCAGATACATGTTATCGATCCCTCGCGCTTCCCAGTTGATAGGCACCATCAATGTTACACTTAAGGGTTCCCAAGTCGGAGGCCGCCAAAGCTGCCGGATTCGGGGTATCTTGCCTTGTTCTCGATCGAGTCGAATCAGGTGAGTAGAATAATCTGATCTAAGCTAATGCCAATTCAATTGCGAGATATGGATCCGGTTGCTGATTGCGAAACACGAAGTTATTTCGCATCCACCAGATTTGCCAGAGGACATTGGCTGTGATCTCTAGCCCAGGTAAGTGTTTTGGCGTTGACGCTCTATTTGTTAACCATGTATCAAGACGATGTATTGAGTGAGGCTGAATCTGAATATTGATCTGTGGGTGAGTCCATAAGGTTTGAGTCCATGAGCAGTAGAGAAAAAGATGCTCTAGGGTTTCAAATGTGTGCTGTTGACACATTTTGCACTAAGGATCCGAAATTATGTGTCTATGGAATAAATTTTCTCTAGTGGCAAGTGCATTGTGACAAATTGCCCAAATAAATGTTTTGATTTTTGGTACTATTTTCATTGCCCATATACGTCGCCATAAGAATTGGGAATCGATGAGATGTTGATGCACTTTATTCTTTGTGAGGATTACATGTTGCCCGCTTGATATTATGGTAGCTGCTTTTAACAGTATAGAGACCATCCTTCGTGGCTGTCTATACCAATTGATCTTCTGTAACTAGGGGTCTTACTGGGATAGTGAGGACTTCTGCTGTAATCTGATCTCCGAAGATACTAAGTAAAGACTGGTTCCAATTATGGTATATCGGATCAATAAGATCAACCACCATTAATGGTTCCTCTCTAGTTTTTGGTCCATGTAGAATCCCCATTGGTAACCATCGACTAGGTAGCACCGACACGTTCAAAGGGCCTCCGTGTCGTGTCGGACACCCCGACACGTGTCGGACACGCTCGGACACGCTCGGACACGCGGTCAACACGTGTCGGAGTTTCCGACACGTGGACAACTCTTTCCGACACGCTCTGACACACGTGTCCGGAGGTTTGTGGGCGGATCTGCAGGTGCGAAGGGAAGAAGGTGATGGAGGGTGGAGGCAAGGGTGAGGGAGCCAAGGTGATGCTGCGAGCGACGGCGAGGGAGGACCTGCGACCGCCGACCGCAACGCCAACTACAACGTGGAGAAGGTGCGACCGCGACCGCGCCGAGAAGCCTCTCGATCGTCTTGGTCGGCTGCGACCACCGACCGCAACGCCGAGATGGAAAACCGCAACGCCGCGATGGAGTACGACGGCAAAGGGGAGAACGGAGGCAAGGCAGCGGCGAGAGAGGTGGAGACCGAGCAAAGGGAGAAGAGAAAGAAGGTGTTTGCTAGGGTTTTTGCCCTTTGGGCTGTTTTTAGGAAGAAGAGAAAGAGAGAGACGAGGCGTCGACGGCTTCTGGGGAAAGAAAGCCTCGTGCGGGGAAGTGATAGGCGCAGCAGAGGGCAAGTTTTAGGAAGAAGAGAAAGAGAGAGACGAGGCGTCGACGGCTTCTGGGGAAAGAAAGCCTCGTGCGGGGAAGTGATAGGCGCAGGGGTGGGTGGGTGGGTGGGTGGGTGGGGGTGGGGGAAGAAAACGTGTGCTGAAATAAATGGGTGGGACCCATTTAACCCTAAAAAGAAATATTAAACATTAAATAACTTTATTAATACATGATAAGGTTAAAAAATAAATAAATAGATGGGTTAAAAAGTTACTTGAAAAATAAAAGCACTAGATATTAAATAATGATAAATTTGGATCATCGTAGAAAAATATAAATTTATTTTGACTCTAATCTTTCATTAGTTATTTATTTCATCGATAACTTTTGTTAAAGTAAAAAAATGTCTTTCCAATTTTTTTATGAATAAATTTATTAAATGTTATTAGTATAGATTTATTATAGGCTCTTTTTTATTGTTTATTTATTTATGAATTTGAATAAATTAATTTAAATATAATAATTAATCATGTATATATAAAAATATTTATTTAATATTTAACGTGTCGGAACGTGTCGGAATTCTCTACTTTTGAGAAATGGCGTGTCGCGTGTCGTGTCGTGTCGTGTCGCGTGTCGCGTGTCGCGTGTCGGTGCTACCTAGACCATCGATCACCTCGTATTCTGATATTTTTCCCATTACCCACTAACCAGCGTAAATGTGGTAGAATAGCATCTCTGCCCATAAGAATACTCTGCCATCCCCAGGACAGTCGAGTGCCTTTAACTGTCAAATAGAAGTCTTTCGAATGAAAGTACAAACCTTTAAAAATTTGACTCCACAAAGCCTAAGGTTGTTGTAATAATCTCCAAGCCTGCTTTCCAAGCATGGCTCTGTTTTGATTCATGTTAAGAGTTGATTTTTCTTCACTGTGAGAGGAGGGCAACTTAGCTTGTTGATTAATTGAGAACAGAAGCTTGGAATAGGTATCTAATTCCTTTGGCCTCCTAAATTGCTTTACAATTTTGAGTTGTAGGACCAATAATCAATTTTAGTTTGAAATCAGAGGGTTCTAATTCATTGGTTTGCCATTTGATGTTAATCTAAGACCCTGTTTGTCTAACTTGCAAGTTAATGGATGTAGTCTTTTTGTTTTCTCAGTTACATTTTTGGGTTTGGAATAACGTTTTTTTTTTTCTTTTTGGGGTCAGGGAAAACTTTTTACAATTTTTTTCAAATTTTGCACCTCGCGCAATTGATTTTTTTTAAATCCATTTTTTTTCAAAACAGATGTTAACATTAATTTTTTAAAAATTTTTAAAGGAAAGGGCACACAATTGTCAGTTCTTTATAATACTTGAATAGCCTTTTGTTTCCTGTGAAACTTACTTACATCCTCAGGCTTCAATTAACCCATAGTCCACTTATGTTTTCATCTCCAACTTGATTTGTGTCCATAATATTTGGAAATATTTTGGCCCGTATAGGAGTGGTGGTGTATTTTTTATACATTGAGCTTGAATGCATTTTGCGATACACCATCTATCAATTACCTCAAAATGTTATGGATCTTTCTAAATTAGAGCAAAAGAAGTACCTCTCTTTTGCATTCATGAGCTTTTTTCAGTTGTTGCAATTCTCTATTTTGTTTCTGAGCACAAAATGCTACATTTTCCAATTCATCTATACATAAGGACTATGTTGTCATTCTCAGGTAGTGAATATTCCTGATAAAGGAGTTTGAAAGCATCTAAAGCACCTCCCTGGAGATGACATTCGATTAAACTAGATTTTTGTTACCTCTGTTAGTACTTCATGTCTCTGGGATTCCCTTAATTAATTGGGTGGATGATGGAGTGAGTCTCAACCATAGGGATGGCGATGGGCAGTGGGGCTTGCATTTTCCATCCCCCCTCAGGATAAATAGGAAGCCCCATATCTACCCCATGTGGTAGGCCCTGTCCTCACTCCTCTGAGACATTCAGGTTTCGCTGCACTCTTTGTAATATTACTCCACATTTATCTCAAACTTAACTTTAATTCAAAAGATTATTTTATATTTAACATCACACAATTTTCCTAATCCTTGAAAAGGTTTAAAAAAAAAAAAGTGATTGTCAAGTGGTAGTCAAATAAAAAAATTTAAGGGCAGGCAATGTGGATGTATGTTGGCTAGGATAAATTGCCACCCCTAGTCTCCCAGAGGCCTTTGGTAATTTGGTGCTTCTTCCCAGTTGATTGCACGAGTCTCCTATAATTTTTGGCTTTGAAGTGCTCTCGTGTTTCATTTACTTAGAACTTAAAGTTCACAACATGATCTCTGTTGAGAGTATTTTGCTGATAAAGGAATATTTGTCTATTTACTTTATTATTTTATATATGGGGGTAGTAAGGCTAATATTGTAATTTTTGCCTTTTAACTTTATTATAAATAGATAGTTTTGGGTCAAATCAACCTAATCAAGCATTCAATTCAGTTTTTATTTTTCAACATGGTATCAAAGCCAAGTTGAACTGAATCCCTAACCCTATTCTCTTCTCTGTGTAGTCCTCCTTTTGCTCTCTCTCTCTCTCTCTCTCTCTCTCTCTTCTCATCTTCACTTTCTCCCACCGCGTATCCTTCTCACCTTCTTCTTTGTTTTCTTTCACAATATAGGGCAACACTAATGAGGTGATTCTTTGAATCTAGTGTCTGCCATAAATCTCACCTCTATGAGATAAATTAAAGATTCGTTGTAGTCTGCAATAAGTGGTTCAACATTCTGGGATTTTTTGGATCTTTTTGTTCGAGATTATTTTTGCCTTGCCGCCGGCCTACAATTATCTCTTGTGTGAAGACCAAAGTACTACAATTCGTGGACCACCATATTCTTCTTCTTTTTTCTAGAATTTTGGGGAAAAATCATAATTATTGATTTTTTTTAGGTTTCCTAAACCTTAAAAATATTGACTTTTTGTCTTCCTTTACTTGATTTGGCTGATTTTTAGAGGACAACTTTAGCTTACTATGAGAGGACTTCGATCCAATTTTTGGCCTTTTCTAGCAATATTTGGTGTTTAGATTCTCCCTTCACAATTTTTCGGGGCAAAATTTGAGACACAATGTCTCGACAATTTAGTTGGTTCAGTTGAGAACACTTCACCTACAAGTTATATTACGTTTGCTACGATCCCTATGAAGCTTGATAGCATAAATTATTTGATATGGTCTCGATCTATATGCTTGACCATTGTAGGCCATGGGCTTAAAGGACATATCAATGGTACTTTTGTAAAGCTAGATGCATCAAATAATGCTCAAGAAAAGTGGATCTCGAATGACCCTTTGGTAATGTCTTTTCTGCTTAATTGATGCAGCCACATATTGCAAAAAGATAGTTGCTTCTTGACATTGCGACATAGATTTGGTTGGCTGCAATAAAAACTTATGGTCAACTTGGGAATGATGCACAAGTGTATAGACTTGGAAAAAGGGTTCATGACACCATTGAGAAAGAGATGACTATATCTCAATATTATGTTGAGCTTCGGAACTTGTGGCAAGAGCTAAATCATTATGTGGATAATTGTCCAACCAATGCTATGGACATCACTACACATAGCTAGGAAGAAATTAATTCCATATTGTGTTAGTATCCTAGTTGGTCTTGAATCGACATTTCATACATTCAATGGTAGAGGTATGTAATGAGGTACCCTAGAGTCTAACCTTTTCACTTAGAGTCTTTCGTTATCTTATGCTTAGGTGTTATAGATAGAAACTTGCACTCTATTAGTTAATCTCTCTGGACTTCTCCAGGAATAGTTATTATGCTAAAATAAACAAGCTTTAGGAAAAGATGAAGACACATAGATCCATTCGAATAGCAATAAATCACGATATGGATATCGGGATTAACTCCATCCATAGGGATGAACATCAACTAGATTAAATGAAGAACATATAAGTAGCCTTTTAAGTTCTAATGCCAAGTACCAATCCTAGCTAAGCATGTAAAAACAAATCTAAAAGCACGACAAAAACTAACTTCCACCAACTCATGACGACTTAGCTACTTTAAAAAAAAAAAAATAGTAGTATTAAATGCATATGCATTAAGATGAAGCCTCGCTATCTACCCTCCTTGAGCCTGTCTCATTTCAATACCCATGCCCATCCCCATTTCAATTGTGCCAGTCGTGCCCAACATCCATGGACAAATTTTTCCGAAGGATTTCTATAGCTCATTTAGGATATCGCCCCTTGTCTCTGGCATATCAAGGTAGACTCCCACGCCCCCTAAGATTGACATATTCATGAATATGAAGGCGACCCCACCAAGGGTGATCGCCTTGTATAGCGGTATATAAATTAACGTCAAGATTACACTCATTCATTGATTCGTGCACTTGGGCACGCAACCTCAATGTGAACACTCGGAGCTGTAAATTAACATTATTGGGCCTATCTAAATGCGTATGATGCTACATAAAACACAAACAAGGGAATACAAACTGCTGCTACCCATGAGGACTTTATGATGTGGTTGATGCTGACGAGGCACATACCGAGGACCACGAGTGACAAACTCATCCCCCAAGGTTGATTAATAGCAAATTCCGTCGCCCATCCATGTCTAGGTGGAAGATATGGATGAGAATTGGCAAGGCCTTCACCACTTAGACTATGATGGGCAAGAGCATAATCCAATTAGCAAAGGTCACGTCCACCTTTTCGTAAATTCGTGAGCTATACAGCAACATGGTCTCAACCCCAATGTGTACAATGACATATGGAAAAATACAAAAGTTGGGTTGCTAAGTTCCTGGAGCACAAACCCCTTATAGTTGTCAACAGCCTTCACGATTTCGACAAGTCGGTAGTTAGCCTTTGCACCAAAGTTAAGGATCTGGGCAAGGACCAGCTTTGCACTGTTCATGCAACCCTGCATGACAAGCCACCATGGGGATTTCGGCATGATGCGAACCTCGTGGCAAGCAAGACCATCGAGAGTGTTCATAGGCCAAGCATGAAAAGCTACCTACATTTGAGCATGAGCATAGGGATAGCATAATTGCACACAAGGCCCAAGAGGGTGCCAAGGTTGATTGAGACCCAAATGACCGAAACAAGTAATAAGAAGATGCTCATTAAATATGAAAAAGAGAAACTACTAACTAATAAATAAATGAAAAATGTAACACATAATTTGGAAAACAACTACCTCGAGAAACAAGGTGAACAAGCCGTGGAATATGGCGGGGGAGCTTTCTTTGATATGGATAGGGCGATGGTGAGTGCCAACCCGACACTCACCGGCTAATAGCACGGCCCCAGTGAGTAAAGCATTTTAAGGCCTAACCCCATGATAACCGTGCCCACAAAAAAGAAAGCCCAGGCCAACTTGATCGCGTTGCAGCAGCTAATCCAGTCAGCAATGCTCTCCGCATTCGCTGCCCTCAAGATTGAGAACAAATCCATGATTCCTACCTAGAAGCCAACGAACTCCTTGATTATTCCTTTTATCTTTTTTTAAATATGTTAGGGCCTTGCTTATCACCCCTATGATTGTCGATTTAAAAAAACATGAAAATATTATATATCACAACAAAGTTCCATGTGAATCGTAGCCATATAAATAAAACTGAAAAATTAGAACTGAAAAATTTGCCCTGTTTTTTGGTTGGATGACTAACCAAGACCAAATAATATTAGAGGCGATGGACGCCCCATGGCACATGAAATGGTGTAACTATTCAAGGTCATTGAGGATTGGAATTTTCAATGGACTCCCATGGGATGGTGTTGATGACGGCTTTTGTCGATAGCTATGAAGTCAATTGGCGGCGTATATAGTATCTAAAATTTTAACAAGATGATACTTAGAAAAGATAACATTTTTGAAAATTATAAAAATTGTTGCAAAATGATTTTTCGATAAAATCAACTCCATCTTTTAAATACCAAATATTCAAGAGGTATAATTTTCAGAAACGTTATCTTTCCTAAATATCACCTTGTTAAATTTTAGAAACTATATATGCCGCCAATTGACTTTGCGGTATCGCCAATTGACTTTGCGGTATCGACGGACACGGTCATCAACACCATCCCATGGGAGTCCATTGAAAATTCCAATCTGGTGACCCTGAATAGTTATGCCATTTCATGTGCCATGGGGCATCAATCGCCTCCATATTATTTGGTCTTGGTTAGTCATCCAACCAAAAACAAGGTAAATTTTTTTCAATTTTATATATATGGCTAAGATTGACATAGAACTTTGTTATGATATATGATATTTTCATTTTTTTATTGACAATCATAGGTGTAATGAGCAAGGCCCCAACATATTTAAATAAAAATATAAAAGAATAATTGAGAAGCACGTTGACTTGCAAGCGGGGATCATGAATTTGTTCTCAGTTTTAGGGGCAACAATAGTGGGGAGCATCGCTCACCGAATTGACCGCTACTACACGATCAAGTTGACGGGGGCTTTCTTTTCTATAACAATGGTTGTCATGGGTTAGGCCCCTAGAATGCTTTACTCCTGGAGCCCGCGCTATTAGCCAGGTTAATGCCGAGCTGGCACTCATCATCGCCCCCATCTATATTGCAGAAATCTCCCCCACCATATTTCGTGGCTTGCTTACCTCGTTTCCCGAGGTAGTTGTTTTCAATTGTGTATCGCATTTTTCATTTATTTATTAGTCATTAGTTTCTATTTTTCATGTTTAATGAGTATATTCTTGTTACTTGCTTCGCTTGTTCAAGTCTCCATCAACCTTGGCACCCTCCTTGGCCTCGAATGCAATTATACTATCCACATGCTCGTGTTCAAATGCAAAAGACTTTTCATGCTTGGCCTGAACACACTCTTGACCGTCCTGCTCGCCATCAGGGTTCGCATTATGCTGGAATCCCCCCGGTGGTTTGTCGATGTCGCACGAACGACGCAAAGCAGGTCTTAACCCATAACTCTAACTCCGATGTGGAGGCTAACCGTCAGCTTGCTAAAATCATGGAAGCCGTTGACAACCGTGAGGGGTCTATGTACTAAGAACTCATCAACCCAACGTTGGTATTTTTCCATATGTCATTGTGTGCATTAGGGATTAACGTAATCCAACAAGCTTGTGGTGTTGAGATTACGCTGTTGTATAACTCACGAATTTATGAAAAGGCGACGTGACCTCTCGCTAATTGGATTATGCTCTTCCCATCATAGCCCAAGTGGCGAAAAACTTGCCAATTCTCACCTCCATCTTCCACCTAGACGTAAATGGGCGATAGAAATTTGTTGTTAATTAGCCTTTGGGGGATGAGTTTGTCGCTCGCGGTCCTCGGTATGTGCCTTGTCAGCATCAACCGCAACATGAAGTCCTCATGGGCAATAGCAACTTGTATTCCGTCATTTGTGTTTTACGCATTCGGCATAAGCCCAATGATGTCCATCTATAGCTTCAAGGTGTTCACATTGAGGTTGCATGTCCAAGGGAATGAAACCGTGGTCGCCGCAAATCAATGGATGAATGTAATCTTGACATTAATTTCCATATCGCTATATAAGGCGATCACCCTCAACGGGGTCACCTTCGTATTCATGAATTATTCAATGAAGATTCTGAGGTTGAGTCATCAACAAAATTTGTTTGTCTTCCTCATAACTATGTTGTTGTGAAATTTCAGATTTTTAGACATCATTTACTATGTCAAATTGTTGTCGACTTGCCATGATGTCTTATTGCCCTATTATGTTTCTAATGCGCTAACTTGTGTTCTTGAATTTTTATAAATTCATGTGTACCTTAGGAAATTGCCTTCATGGAAGTTGTTCCTTATTGTGTGCTTGATGTCCTATAATTTTTTTAGGCCCAATTATCCATTGGTCCTATCCCAATTGCTCTGATTTTGACTGCCATGTTTGATGTTTACTATTGTGATTCCTTGCTGCGATTCCATTCTAGGATTTTTTTTTTTTTTAAATGTTTTGCATGCTAAATTGAGACAACTTGTTTTCACGAGTTTAGATTCTCGTTTTCTCAATTTCATACGCAAAGATTCTTGGAATATAAAAAACATTTCACCGTACTTTCCAAACCCCTCGAATGTTGCCTAACAATCTAAAATTTCATGTTTTAATTATTTCATGCACAGTTCTCCTAATCCTTGAAAAGGTTTAGAAAACTAAAAATTAAGTAATTATCAAGTGGTAGTCAAATAAAAAAATTTAAGGGCAGACAATGTGGACATATGCTGGCTAGGGTAAATTGCTACCCTTAGTCACCCAAAGGCCATTGGTAATTTAGTGCTTCTACCCAGTTGGTTGCACGAGTCTCCTGTAATTTTTGGCTTTGAAGTGCTCTCGTGTTCCTCTTACTTGGAGCTTAAAGTTCACAACACGATCTCTGTTGAGAGTATTTTGCTAATAGGGATATATTTGTATATTTATTTTATTAATTTATATATGAGGGCAATAAGAGTGATATTGTAATTTTTGGCCTTTTGGTTTTATTATAAATAGATAGTTTAGGGTTAGATTGATCTAACCAATCATTCAATTCAATTTTTGTCTTTCAACATGATATCGGAACCAAGGTTAAACTGAAACCCTAACCCTAATCTCTTCTCGTGCAGTCCCCGCTTTTTCTCTCTCTCTTCTTTTCTTCACTTTCTCCCACTACAGTTCCTTCTCACCTTCTCCTTTGCTTTCTTTGACAATATAGGTCAGTGCCAATGAGGTGATTCTTGGAATTTACTATTAGACCTAAACCTCACCTCTATGAGATAAATTAAAGATTCGTTGCAGTTTGCGATGGATGGTTCAACCTTTTATGATTTTTTTTTATCTTTTTGTTCGAGATTATTTTTGCCTTATCACCGGCCTACAATTATCTCGTGTGTGAAGATGAAAGTACTACAATTCGCCGACCACCATATTCATTTTTTAAAGATTTTTGGAGAAAATCAAAATTATTGATTTTTTTTAGGTTTCCTAAACCTTAAAAAAATTGACTTTTTGCTTTCCCTTGATCTGATTTAGCTGATTTTTGGAGGCCAACTTTAGCTTACTATAAGAGGACTTCAATCCAATTGTTTGCGGCGACCACGGTTGCAGATAGATCCATCTAAATAGCATTAAATCACGATACGCATGGCACTGGTTAGTATCAAGATTAACTCCATCCATGGGGAAGAACGCAAACTAGATTAAATGAATATCATACAAACAACCTTTAAGTTCTAATGCCAAGTACCAATTCTAGTTAAGCATATAAAAACAAATGTGAAAGCACGACAAAAACTAACTTCCACTAACTCATGACGACTTAGCTACTTCAAAAAAAAAAAAGAAAAAAAAAAGCAGTATTTAATTACACACGCATTAAAATGAAGACTCACTGTCTACCCTCCTCGAGCCTATGTCATTTCAATACTCGTGCTCATCTCTATTTTAGTTATGCAAGTTGTGCCCAACATCCATGGGAAAATTTTCCCAAATGATCACTACAACTCCTTTAAGATCTGCCCCCCTTGTCTCTAGCATAACAATGTAGACCCCCCACACCCCCTAAGGTTGACATAGTCATGAATAGGAAGGTGACCCCACCAAGGGTGATCGCCTTGTATAACGAAATAAAAATTAATGTCAAGATTACACACACCCATCGATTTACGGCGATCACGGTTGCATGCCCCTAGGCACCCAACCTCAATGTGAATACCTTAGAGTTGTAGATGGATGTTATTGGGCCTATGTTGAATGCGTAGGATGCTATGTAAAACACAAACAAGGGAATACAAGCTGTGATTGCCCATGAGGACTTCATGTTGTCATCGATGTTGACGAGGAACGTACCGAGAATCACAAGCAGCAAACTCATTCCCCCAAGGTTGATAAACAACAAATTTTGTTGTCCATCCACATTTAGGTGGAAGATGGGGATAAGAATTCGCAAGGTCTTCGCCACTTGAACTATGATAGGCAACAGCATAATCCAATTAGCAGAGGTCACGTCCACCTCTTCGTAAATTTGTGAGCTATATAACAGCATGGCCTCAACACCACATGCTTGTTGGATTACATTAATCCCTAGCGCGCACAATGACATATGGAAAAATATGAGAGTTGGGTTGCTGAGTTCCTAATGCACGAACCCTTTTTACGGTTGTCAACAACCTCCGTGATTTCAATAAGCCGGCAGTTAGCCTTCGCATTAGAGTTAGAGGTCTAGGTTGGGACCTGCTTTGGTCGTTCGTGCGGCCCCCCGCATGACAAGCCATAAGGGGCATTCCGGCATGATGCGGACCCCGATGGCGAGCAGGACCGTCGAGAGTATTCTCAAGCCAAGCATAAAAAGCCGCCCGCGTTTGAGCACAAGCGAGGGGATAGAATTGTTGTATACGAGGCCAAGGAGGGTGCTAAGATTGATGGAAACTTGAACAACCAAAGCAAATAACAAGAAGATGCTCATTAAACATGAAAAAGAGAAACTACTGACTAATAAATAAATGACAAAACGTAATACATAATTAGAAAACATTTACCTCAGGAAACGAGGTGAGCAAGCCACGTAATATGGCGGGAAAAATTTCTACAATATAGACGGGGCAATGGTGAGTGCCAACCCAACACCGACCTAGCTAATAGCACGGCTCCCCAAGAGTAAAGCATTTTGGGGGCCTAACCCTATGACAACTGTTCCTGCAAAAACAAAAGAGGGCCCACCAACTTGATCGCATTTCGGCGGCCAATCCGGTCAGCGATGCTCCCGACCATCGTTACCCACAAAACTGAGAACGAATTCTTGATCCCCGTTTTGGAAGTCAACCTGCTCCTCAATTATTCCTTTTATATTTTTCTCAAATATGCCAAGGCCTCGCTCATCACCTCTATGACTTGTCAATAAAAAAATAACATGAAAATATTATGTATCATAACAAAGTTCCATGTCAATCGTAACCATATAAATAAAATTGAAAAAATAGAATTGAAAAAAAAATCCTTGTTTTTGGGTTGGATAACTAACCAAGACCAAATAATATGGTGGCGATGGATGGCCCCATGACACATGAAATGGTGTAACTATTCAGGGTCATTATGGCATCGGAATTTTCAATAGATTATCGTGGGATTGTGTTGATGACTACATCTGTCAATACTTGCAAAGTCAATTGGTATAAGATATAATATCTAAAATTTTAACAGTATGATATTAAAGAAAGACAACGTTTCTGAAAATTATACCTCTTGCATACTACCAAGAAAATGATGCTCCGACTCTACCAATCATCATCTTCTAGAAGATGAAGATGACGCCATCGAGTCGAAGCCTCATTGGCACCAACCTGGAGGAGTCACGCGAAGAGGCCATTGAAAATTGTGAGCTTTGATCTTTCACTTTCGGCGTTTCACTAATTGATGGAAATGTGGGACTTAAAAATGATTTTGACTTAAAATCTTCTGTTAGACGATTAATTCATAGAGAGATGTTCGGATATCTCTCCCTCAACTGATGATGTGGTAAACTGTATAGGCCAAGAAGAATACCAAATCTTCAAAAGATGGAGTCAATTTTATCGAAAAATCATTTTGCAATAGTTTTTATAATTTTCAAAGATAGTTATCCAAAAGAATTGCACGGCTCCGTTTGTTAAGTCAACCAAAGACTTGGCCTACGTTTTTTAAGGGAGCGATATTTAAAGATCTCTCTATGAATTAGCGGTCTAACAAAAGATTTTAAGTTAAAATCCTTTATATGTCCCATGTTTCCATCAATAAATGAAACACCAAAAATGAAAGTTTAAAGCCCACATTTTTCAATGGCCTCTTCGCGTGACTCCACCCCTAGGTCGATGCCATGGTCTCTTAAGAGACGAGGCTCCAGTTTGATGGCACCGTCTTCATCTTCTAGGCAACAATGCTCAGGAGACTACCGAGCGTCGCTCGGTAGAGTCCGAGCATCATCTTCTTGGTAGTATTCAAGAGGTATAATTTTTAGAAACGTTATCTTTTGTAAGTATCATCTTGTTAAAATTTTAGTTACTATATATGCCGCCACTTGACTTTGCAAGTACCGACAAACGCAGTCATCAACACCACCCCACAAGAGTCCATTGAAAATTATGATCCCTTGATTACCCTAAGTAGTTATGCCATTTCATGTGCCATGGGGGCATCTATCTCCTCCATATTATTTGGTCTTGGTTAGTCATCCAACCAAAAAACAAGATAAATTTTTTTTCAATTCTAATTTTTCAATTTTATTTATATAACTACGATTGACATGGAACTTTGTTATAATATATAATATTTTTATATATTTTTTTTAATTGATAGTCATAGGGGTGATAAGTGAGGCCCGACATATTAAAAAAAAAAAAAAAGACATAAAAGAATAATTGAGGAGCACATTGACTTCCAAGTGGGATCATGAATTTGTTCTCGATCTTAGGGCAGCGATGGCAAGGAGCATCGCTGACCGGATTGATCGCCGCAATGCGATCAAGTTGATAGGGGCTTTCTTTTTTAGTGGGAACAGACATCATGGGGTTAGGCCCCCAAAATGCTTTACTTCTAAGGACCATGCTATTATCCAAGTCGGTGTTGGGTTGGCACTCATCATCGCCCCCGTATATATTGCAGAAATTCCTCCCGCCATATTTCGTGACTTGCTCATCTCGTTTCTCGAGGTAGTTGTTTTCTAATTTTGTATAATGTTTATTCATTTATTTATTAGTCATTAGTTTCTCTTTTTCATGTTTAATGAGCATCTTCTCGTTACTTGCTTCAGTTGTTCAAGTCTCCATCAACCTTGGCACCCTCCTTAGCCTCATATGCAATTATGCTATCCCAATGCCTGTGCTCAAATGCGGGTAGCTTTTCATGCTTAGCCTGGGAACACTCTCAATAGTCTTGCTCGCCATCGGGGTCCACATCATGCTGAAATTCCCCCGATAGCTTGTCATGCAAGGTGGCACGAACAATGCAAAGCAAGTCCTAGCCCAAAACTCTAACTCCGATGCAGAGGCTGACTATCACCTTGCCAAAATCATAAAGGCTTTGACAACCATGAGAGGTCCGTGTGCCAGGAACTCAGCAATCAAACTTTGGTATTTTTCCATATGTCATATTGCACACTGAGGATCAACATAATCCAACAAGCATATAGTGTTGAGACTATGCTATTGTATAACTCGTGAATTTACGAAAAGGCGGACGCGACCTCCACTAATTGGATTATGCTCTTGCCCATCATAGTCCAAGTGGCGAGGGCCTTGCCAATTTCCATCCCCATCTTCCACCTAGATGTGGATGGACGACGGAATTTGCTATTAATCAACTTTTGGGGATGAGTTTGTCGCTCGTGGTCCTCGATACATGCCTTGTTAGCATCGACCGCAACATGAAGTCCTCATGGACAATAGCTACTTGTATTTCTTCATTTGTGTTTTACATAGCATTCAACGCATTCGGCATAGGCCCAATAATGTCCATATACAGCTCCGAGGTATTCACATTGAGGTTGCGTGCCCAGGGGTACACAACCGCGATTGCCGCGAATCAATGGATGAGTGATCTTGACATTAATTTTCATATCGCTATACGAGGCAATCACCCTCGGTGGGGCCATCTTCGTATTCATGACTATGTCAATCTTAGGGGGTGTTAGGGTCTGCCTTGTTATGCTGGAGACAAGGAGCAAAAACTTAAAGGAGCTTTGGTGGTCCTTTGGGAAAATCTTCACATGGATGTCAGGCACAACTGGCACAACTGAAACAGGGACATGCATGAGTATTGAAATGACAAAGGCTCGAAGAGGGTAGACAACGAGCAAGACTTCATCTTAATGCGTGTGTAGTTAATGCTACTATTTTTCTTTTTCTTTTTTCCTAAAGTAACAGTTGTCATGAGTTGGTAGAAGTTAGTTTTTGTCATCTTTCAGATTTGTTTTTACATACTTAACTAGGATTGGCACTTGCCATTAGAATTTAAATGCTGTTTGTATGGTCTTCATTTAATCTAGTTGACATTCTTCCCTATGAATGGAGTTAATACTGATACTAACCAGCGCCATGCATATCGTGATTTATTGTTATTCGGATTGATCTATTTGTTGTTTATCTTCTAATTAGTGTTTTCATTTTTTTCCTAAAGCTTGTTTATTTTAGCATAATATCTATTCCTAGAGAAGTCCAGAGAGATGAACTAACACACAAGTTTCCATCTACTAGTTTGACTCCTACGGTACCTCATTACACACCATTATCATTGAATGTATCAAATATTGATTCAAGATCAACTAGGATACTAATACAGCATGGAATTAATTTCTTCTTTGGCTATACCATGTAGCTAATACAAAATTTGAAAAGCTGCAGGGATGGAAAAAAGAGGGCACTTCCCGGTGTTCCACTCGAAAAGATAAATGACCTGAGAAAATACAAGACATGCTTTTCTTAGTTTTCTTCATCCTGTACCTGTCACCTCTGGGCCTCTCTTAGAGGGGAAGATCAGCAAAGTGAGGAAGGATAGAGGAGTGCGAGGAGTATCATATTATCTCAGAACCCAGAATATATGTGGTGAAAACCTACGAAACGGCTAGAAAGAGAGTAACTGTGGTTGAACCCCAAAGTTGGGAAAGGCCAACCGAAGATATATTCCTTCAATTTGACATCAGGGAACAACATCCACTACACTAGTATTTAGTCAATTCGGGAGTAGATGGACATTGTGCAATTAATTTTACATATGTAGATTCAATGAGCTCCTAAAGTCCGAAGTTCACCATCCTCTCTAACATACAGTATTCCCTTGGCCTTGTCAAGCTGACGAATGCCTCCTTTCTCTTCTTCAAATTCCAGAGCAAACAAAGGGGAGAAGCAAGAAATATAGAAATCCCACTTTACTTTACTAACTAGGGCTAGAATTTAGGTGGAAGAATGAACTTTTGAGCATCACGGTTTCACACTTGCTCAATCCCTTTCAAGGGTTAAGATCTTGATATATGTTACGCTGTTGTCATTCAGTTAGGTGAGACATATAAAATCCATCTATGACTGAGTATTAAGTCTCCTACCCAATCCCGAAAGCCAAAAAAAAAAAAAAAAAAAAAAAAAAAACAGACTGCTTATGTATGACTTTACCGCTCCCTCTCTTTTTAATTGGTCTTTGTTCTCTCTATCATCATTCTTTCTCTTTTACAGAAACTATATCCATCTGAACCAAAATCCATTGTAATAGTGACATCACTGTAGAAAACATAATACACGTGATTCGTAGGTTTTTCAAAATATGTTTTGATTGGCAATGATCAAGAGGGTAAACGTACAAGGACCCCTTAATGAGAAGTTGTAAGTTTCTGGAGGTTCTAAAAGACCATAACAAGGACAATGTTTCAACTGTCAGAACCCATGTCCACAGTTGGTTTCTGAAATAGAGTTAGGAATGGCAATTTCTAAAGCGATGCAATAAAACAATGCGAATTAGTATGTTGAGTTCATGCTAGTCGTGCTTATGTCAAAAACATGAGGAACTGCCTAACACAATCATCAAACAAGTTATTTCCTAATTAGACTCGAATACCAAAAGTGGACCCATGTAGCCAGCCCTCTCATGTCCATTATAGATGAGCCAGAAAACTCAGAGGCAACAGTCATGACCCATCAATGACTCATCATATATTAGCCAAGTTCGAGCTTGCTGATGCATGACTTATGTAAGTTGCAAACCTAATCGAGTATTCCAGCACTCTTTCTTCTTTTTTTTAATTATGCATCTTGAGTATATGTAATACAAGTACAATGAGTATCACCATGCATTTAACTCTGACCTCTCTAACAATTTAAAGTGCTGCCATCATCATCAATATTTCCACAAAAATCTAGTTAACCATGCTTACCTCAAAGCGGTCAAGAAAGAATCCAAGCCAGTCCGTGAGCAACAATCTGTTCGACAAGATCACTTTCAGGCCGCACTCCTAGTTTCCCCAGGGCCAGGTGAGGCCTAAGTCTGGCAGCAACTCCACTGTACCTTGCTTCAGATGCAAAAAGACCACGTTTTGCATCAACAAATCCAGCTAAAACAAGAGATACAAGTTGAGGTGCAGCAAAGACCAATTGAATCCAGATAAAAACACCGGTCTCCATGGCATCCGCAGTTGAGATATAGGCAGGACACCGGCAGAGAAAGCACAAAAGTCGAGAAAAACCGTCTACGCTTGATTTCGAGTGAAGATCCTGTAGACAAGAATGAAACAATTAAAGCTATCTCATCACTTCTTCTCCTCGTCTCTGAAATCACTGATTCTCTTCTCTTAAATATTATTAGCAGAAGTAGGTTACGCAAAAATCAAGATAAAAAATGAGGAGTATATCTATATCATATTTGACAACAAGGAGGCTGTTGCCTTGATCACCGGAGGGGGCTCTCTCGCTCCTGGCTCTCGCCTCAACACTCTCGGATCTCTCCCTCACTTCGTCTCTAGCTCTCTCTCTCGGTATATCTCTCCTCTCAAAACCAGCCCCTCCGCAAAAAGCTCGTCTACTCCCCAAAAAGCTCGTCTCCTCGCCCCTTGCGAATCTTTTCCGTTACGCGTCCTTATCACTAACGCCAGCCAGCCCTCCCTCAGCCCCAGCTTTTCTCGCGTCACTCTTGTGGTGTTTTTTCCTCACAGATGCCTGTTCGTGCAAACAAAGGGAAGAAGTGATATTAGGCCGGGCCCCTTTTAGGTTTTCATGGGCTCAAAACAAAATAAAAAGGGAAAATGTCATAAATGGTCCCTATATTTTTACTTAATGTGTAATTTCGTCCCTAAACTTTCAATCTACTCAATTTGATCCATGAACTATTGATAAATGTCTGATCCAGTCCTTCGTTTGCAGGCGACCCTCGCCGGACGCCGGCTTCCCCCCAACGGAGCCAGTGGAGGGAAGAGAGAAGAAGCAAAAAAAAGAAAAGGAAAAACAATAACGAATGACTAGATCGGACATTTATCAATAATTCAAGAACCAAATTGAACCGATCGAAAGTTCAAGGACTAGATTGGACATTTATCAATAGTTCATAGACCAAATTAAGCAAATTAAAACCTCGGGATGAAATTGCACGTTAAATAAAAGTATAGGGACAATTTGTGACATTTTCCCAAATAAAAAATAAAGATGGGCTCAAAACAAAAGTAATGAACATGGGCCTAAAAAGAAATAAACGAAGATAGGACGGGCGAACGGGCTTAGAGGGCTGAATCATCATTTTTATAATTTTTTTTTTTATTTTATATTTTTTTTTTGCTTTTTACCTTTTTTTTTTATAAATTTTTATATTTTTGCAAAATAAATGGATGTTTTAAAACATCTTGTCAAATGAATCATTCTCGGCCGACATCTACTGAGTAAACACTCTGACTTCAATCTCTGAAAATAAATGCCCAATCTAAAACCTTGAGCTATATTGCCTGTTTGAAACCCACCAATGCTGTCAAATAAATTTCTCATGTCGGTGATTTCCCCCCTGCTGCAACAGGCCAACAGCTGCCATGACTGAAGGCATGTTTGCAGTTCGCACGCTAGTCCCATAGTCATCCATTCCAGTTGCAATCCTTATCTCGAATAAAAGAGATACAACAACAGTTGCAAGCCCTGATCTCGACCACGTATTTGCTTCGCAAAGCTTCTCCTAGAGGGGATGCAGAAACAAAGGGAAAAGTTTAATAAAGACTAGACAGAAGAAATCAAGATATGCAACTAAATATTTTAATGAGTGCCTAGGATAACGAAAGGAAAGAAAACTCAAAACAGGGGAACCAAATCCACGAGATCAAAAAGGGACAACCATGACTGCTGCAGCAGTAGTGTCCCGAAATGAGCACTTGTAATGATTCGATTGCTTTTCGTTATCGTCACGATGCCACCATCTGCCCCAGACCCTCCTCCACCCAACCTAACTTGGCCAATTTAGCCAACTCTTTTGGTCACTATTCCTCAGGGTGTCGTCTCCTCTAGGGGTGTGCAATCGGACCGGGTATATCCTGTTCCCGGACCGGCCCACCCGGAAAACAGGGTCAGGAACCGGTTCCCATTGAAACCGGTCCGAGAACAGGTTCCCAAAATTTAGAATCGGTTTAAACCGGTCCGGGAACAAGGTCCGAGTGATTACCCACCCAGAAATCGGTTCCTGGACCGGTTTTGTAAGTAGAGGTCCAAAACATTTTTTTTTTTTCTTTTGATTTCTATTTTTTTTACTCGCAATCACATGATATTTTTTCCTCTTGGCTCTCTCAAACACGCATGGCACTTCTCCTTTGTCATTCATCTTCCTCACTTGCTTCCCTCCCTCACCGGCTCCCTCTCGCACCGTCTGATGGACGGATGGTGTTCGTCGCCACCAAATTCTTGTATATCACATGGATTGGCTCGCCTAATTTCTCTTTTGTATAAAGAGTTATGCTTGAATAAATGAGTAGCTTCATGTAGTAGTTGTGGGAATAAGACTAATATTAGACCCATGTTTGATGTTAATTTTTCGCCTTATGATTTTATTTATTATAATTAGCCCTATGGATCTTTAATTTTTCATTTATTCCAAATGTTCATGTATTAATTTATTACCAGTGCTTAATGTTTCAATATAAATTAGGAGGATTACGTTATTTTCTCGCTTAATATAAAATTCAAAGTCGTATAGGATATCGGAAGAAAAAACAGTTCCACGTGGAAACGGGGTTGACCCCAGAACCGGATCGAAAAAAGCAGGGGTGGGTCGGGAGCACAGGGTCCAATACAAACGGGGGTCGGGTATAGGGTCTAGAAAAGAAGAATCCTAGGTTATAACAGGTCGGAGCACGGGGCCCAGGTCTGCCAGACCTACCCACCCCGGGACCCGATCACCCCTAGTCTCCTCCAAGCCAGCCGTCCATCATCGCCCACATCAGGATGGCCAAAGAAGAACGGCGACGAGTAGCTCTGTAGCAACTCGTCTTTGGCTATCCCCAGTCACCGCACTGGTGCCGCTGCCACCTCATTGCACCACCACCATCCGCCTAAGACGTAGGCTCGCAGTCCAATTGCAATATCCAGAAAACATTCACAGAGACATACCGACAAGAACAAGGCAAAAGGCAACAGAAGGCAACCAAAAAACTTGGGAAGATATGGGCTTGTTAAGAATGAAACCTGACCAAAATGAACACATAATGGAAATATTATACCCTACAAAACACCTTCATGTAACCTCGGGAAAAAAATACATTCCAGACTAACTCGAACGGATTTAATTCAGGCATTTCCACGAACATATGGCGAGCATGGATTGAGGAGAGGACGCTAACCCATACGGTGTTAGTGCACTATTGGCCGTGCTGAGGAAGAGCTGCCGCTGGCCACAAGTCGATGAGAACAATGAGCGGGGAGAACTCTAGAGCGAATTCTCCTCTCTTCCATAAATATTCCCTTCCAGAGGATGCATGACCCCCTCCATCGGACCTTCACCGCCACCACCATATCAACGGCCACCGCACCTTCACTGGCCAAAGATTCCTCAATATGACTCATGCTCAGTTCCTCATCAATAACCCGGCCATCCTTGAAGACACCATGCATCAGACAAAGAGGACATGAAGTCAATAAAACTCTTGGTATTCTCATTAGGAGTTAAACAGCTAGTACATTAACTTATGTAAATCGTATTAAAACACGTCTTCAGGTTGAACAACAGTAAAGAGCATTGCACAGCCAAACCTCAAACCCATTTTATTGAACCAGTTTCGTGCCTAGTCTGGAAAACAAAACTGATCATCAACCATCTCCGGGATATGTCTAACCGCTAACACAGACTCGGAAGAAGTTGATTGGATCCTAATCTAAAACATGCTATGCCAGCTCTTCCCCTTCACCCAAAAAAGAAAAAGATAAAAGAGCACAACAGGGTAAGAGTGTTCCGTTGTTGATGGACTGAACCGAAGCCACGACTAGCAGCTGGAACTGGACCATCAACAGAAGCTTCAATTGTCATTAAGGATCTGTCACGGCCAATGAACAGATTTTGAGCGAGACCTAGTCGCTTCAGGACCTTAAGCCATGATACCGAGCAGGAAGGAGGGAGTTTCGTGTTTATGTCGAAGGTCAGAACCGGTGAAGGAGGATGATGGGCAGGAGCCGAGCTCTTCGATTAATCTGGTCAAAAAACAGGGTTGAGCACATTTCGTCCTCCTATGCCAATGCCCTCGGCCGAAAGAATGACGCGCAGGGAAGATGACAAGGGGAGGGAGAGAGAGAGAGAGAGAGTGTGTGTGTTTGGGGTTAGCAACGGCTAATGAGAGAGGTCCAAATGGACTCCTTTCACGTTGAATTGGTCAATTGTAAAGTTACAGCTATTAGCTACAGCAATCCTCTAGAGAATTGAAACTTGGGCAGCTAGATTAGCGAAATTTGATGGAATACTCTATCTTCGTACCCAATTTCTTGCTTACATAGTGAAATGCGATGACATGTTCAATTTTTTGAATTCGATTTTCTTTCATCGTACAAATCTTTTCATAATCCACTGACCCTTTCAGTATATATCGTGGGTTTATGAAGGATCGGGCTCATAGGAAAAGTTGAATTGCCGTATCAAGATAGCTTCCTTTGCCAGAAAGAAGAGATCCCAACAAGAATAGATGATTTTTCCATTCAAATGCTCAGGTATGCAGAGCCATTGATAATACATTCACTATCTATCCTTATCCTGTTGCTCAAATTTCTATGTTTTCTTTGTTTTCCTTTCTTCTCTTACCTCTATTTTGCTATGGAATTAGAGCTTGTCTTCAGAGTATGGGAATTTTGGAAAAATTATACACTCTCGTAGCAACACTCCCCATGAACAACATCCGCATCTTGGGTTGACTGTTTTTACGATCCAGATATCAAAATCTCATTGGGGAGAACGCTCAAGTGCATCGAATTACACGACACCTCGACCTCCCTCTGGTTTGAAGTTTGAGCTGCCCTTCCTAGCAAAGAAGCCTCGGATAACTTTCCCCCTTTGAGTCTTGACGCTTTGTGGCTTCTTATCTCCAATATTAGAAAATGTTTGTATGGACATGTTGCTACTTAGAGACTCAAAAAAGACCTTGCGATTTCAACAAGTCAGTCAAACCAGGTGAAGAGTGTATGTAGATGGCCCAAATCAACATAGTTTTTATGAAATTGGTAGTACTTGAACAGATAGCTGCTGATTCTTGAGTTGGAAATTTCTTGACATCCCAATCATTTGTGAACTCCAAGTTAATTCTTTCTTTTATCCGTGAACCCCAAGTTCAGCTAGGTTAGGCCTGGTGGGGACCTAGTGCTTCCTAGCGATCGAGATCTGGTCACCCAAGGCCAGGATTGGGTCCATTGAGGCTAGTCTCATGATCTCGACAACCGAGCTCCCATCACTAATAGTCAAGCTTGATCTCATGCACCCAAGCCCCAATGCCCGACACTTGAATTATAGACATAAGATTGTGTTATAGATGTTTTCTCCAATGCATTTTTGATAATTTTCTTGTAACAAATATCAAAAACTACTTTCATATCATTCACAAAATACAATCATATTTAAAAGAATTCTTGAAATAATCATTTCGATTGGTGCCATTTTCACTTCCTAAAGGACTATAAATCCACTTCATTTACAAATCTATCCTTAATCTTTTAGTTGAAATTTAAAGTAATAAATTCACTCTTTTTCTCTTTTATCGTTTCTTTTTCAATGTAGAATCTAGTCACCATATCTTGCCATCTCCATCTATGTTATTCTTGCTGCACGTCATTGAAGAGTTTCACTCTCACGCGGTCAAATCTTGGATAAAAGATTTGGACTTTCTTGACCAACAAACGAAGACTTTCCATAGATTTAGAAAACAACTCTTATCACATTAATATTCCCTTCAAGATAAACTCTAATTCAAATAAGAAAGTTGATTTTGGAAATTCATCACACATATTTAAACTCTAGATATAATTAACAAGTAGTCAGCAAAAGAAAAGAAAATAGATGAAAAGAAACTCAAGCTAATCCCATGTCTCTCAAGAAATTGTTGGATCACTCATTATGTATAGAATTGAATTGGGTTTTAAATCTTTTAACTAATTTGATCAAATTTTGTACTTTTATCAAAAGATAAAATTTATTTAAATTTAAATAAATAGGAGATATTCGATATTTAAGAATGTCTTATCATGCTACATCGATTATAGATGGAGTGGACCAATATTCGTACACTATAATCATTTGACAAAAGTTAATGTTCTATAAGGTGAGGAGGATTATAATTGAGTTTCGAAATATGACCCATCCGTTTAAATACTCGAAAGATCAAATACTGAAAAAAAAAAAAAAAAAAAACAACGCAAAAACTAGCTCGGGAAACATGTAACACTAATTGAAAGGTATATTATGAAGAATGACATACATTGTTTATCACAGATTAAGTACTTATTGTAGTCTCAAAGAAATTGATTGAAGCCCTGGAATTCCATTCTTCAAGAGGGAGTATACTATTATCTCAAAAATAGAAAAATAATGTATTATATTATACATACTTTCAACATTCCTCCTTTTTCATTTATATATTGCAGTTATTTTTACTTAAAAAATAACTAACATCTTCCTCTTATGGACCTTTCTCTTATGGATTGGGTTTGGCCCAACATGGGCAGACGGCCTAGCTTAGCCCATCAAATAAAAACTCTTCAATCACCTTGTAAGAGACCAAACTAGATTATGGCTGCATTATAAGGATGCGTTGTGATGATTACAGAAATAGCCCATGTGCATGACCGATGCTAATGTTTAGTACATGTGAGCAGAATGATGTATATTTTAGTTCATGATTGTCTAACTGGACATTCTTTCTACTGTGATAATTAACTTTAAGTCTCTGTTGAATTTGGGCTTAACAAATGAAGATTGTCACAATCTTGTGTCACGGGTCACACGGAACAATCGATTTAGCGTTCTTTTATCCATGCCGTCTTAAGAATTTCTTCCCAAGCCAACCTTATCCATGCGACCTTGAAAATTTGTTCCCAAATCAACTTTACTCACTCACACTTACATGGATTGTGAAGAGAGAAATTCTAGAACTATTATATAAATGAGGGAATGATAACCCATATACAAGCATAGGCCTTACCACAACTGCAAATTTCTTTTCAATCTAATAGTGGAAATCGCATCTCCTCCTTTACTAAGTATCCTAATTCATAATAGGAATATTATAGAATATTATAAATTTACAGCAATGCCCACTTCTAGGACTATTCTAGAATACTTTAAGAAAATACTAGGACATAAAAAGCTCGTTCTTCTCTTTCATATAGAAAACCCGTGGGTCATGTCATTTCTCTGAGGCGTGACTAGTGTAAGCTAGCAACATGCAACCTATGGGGCTTGTTAGGTTGCGTTGATCTGACTACAATAAGCACTGAGATCATGCCTACTCTTGAATCAATGTTGAAGCGCCACGTGACGCTTTGAGTTTTTTTTTTTTTTTTTTTTTTTTATGTTAAGGCTTATATTATTTTACATAAAATAAATGATTTTAAAAATATTTTCTTTAAAATGACCACTTATATTACTTAAAATAATTAACTAATTAAAAATATTTTCATTATTAATAGCAATTTATATTTAAACATTTTCATGGATGACATTTTTCGTTAATTCATTTTTATAACTATTACAAGTGGTTATCTTTAGGAATTTTTTTAAAATTTATTTATTATCTGCGAAATAAACATACCCTAAGAAAAATTTGGGAACATTTTGTGTACAACGTTTTCGTTTTACGCCATCATGAAGCTATAACAAAATATTTCCAAAGATACGGTCCAACCAAGCAAAAAAATGTGGGGTCGTAGATATTTGAGAGATGGGTCGGCCGTGTGGAGGTTTTAAGTCCATCGACGTGTGTCAAAACTTGAATTATCCGTATTTACGAATCTTATTTTCCTGTTTGCACTTCACTTAATTTAATTTAAGCTTATTTTAAGAAAAATGTCTATTTAATCACTAATAAAATGTAGTAAATTAAGTTTAAGTTCCTAATTTTCATTGCCGCATCCGGCCCATCCTAATCAACAAATAAGTATGTTGGCTATAAAATTTGAGAACTGTAGGTGCATTTGTTTTCGTGAAAAATTAATGATTCGGATTATATTTTGTTAAAAAAACCATTTATATCGCTTACATAGAATTAATGAAAAATATTTTTATCGTAAACAGAAATGTTTAGGGCCTGTTTGGTAACATTCTAATTTTTTCCTATTTCTGTTCTTTTTTATTCCCCGAAATATACAAAGAATATAAATTTATTTGGTTATGTTAGCTAACTTTTCTATTCCTTGGAATAAATCAATAGCCAAATAATAGATTTATAACAAAAACAAAAAGTAGAAAAAAAAAAGTCATTTCTTTATTTTTGAGAATAATTTTTCAAAGCAAGTCATTTTCTTTTTTTCCCCTCCTTCCTCCTCTAGTTGATCGCTAGGTCTTGATGATAGTTGACGATCGGCCAGAGATGAGGTCCGATAAGCCAGCCATTGTCTAGGCTCAATGACCTCACCAGAGCCTTGCCATAATTAAGTGAGGTCGAGTCTCACGGCTAGGCGAGGCTCCCTCGAGGCTACTGAGTTGTTAGCTCTTGTCTCTAGCCAATCGGCAACAAAAAAAATTCTATGTAATAAAAAAATTTGAAAGTTATATCGAACACATTTATATTCTTTTTTCGACTTCGAGAATAGAAATTTCGTGCAAATATTATACGCATTTGAATACTTAGAAATTCATCCCGAGAGTAAAATCAGAATAAACTATTTTTGAGTAGAAACGGAGGCTTACCCAGCAACACGGCAAGCGACACCTCGATTTTTTCCTTCTTCCTTTGTTTTTTTCTTTTTTGTCTTTTGGATCTTTAATGTTGTCAATCTTGCCATCATAATTGCCAGCGAACCACATAGTCAATAATGTACCCAATCAAACCTCACGGGTGATTCGGATGGCAGATTCCATATCCATGTCTGGTCCCTAGCTCCACGAACGAACCTCGACCCCACCTGTCTCTCCGCCAAACTGGAAACAAAAAGGAACCAAACACCTCTCTCCTCCCGCGTCCACGTGGCCGGCTAGAGTCCCGTCACCCTACTGTCTTCGCCGAAACGATATTAAATGGCAGAGAAGGCGTCGTCACCCGTCTTCGTCCCGACTCGTCCAGATCGAAATCGATAGAAGCTGCTGGTTCTTCCCGTTCGGTGGGTGGGTTGCTCCAAGAAGGCAGCAAGGGCTTGGAGCAATCCCTATCGAATATGGTGGGAGATGGGGGAAGGAAAGGGTCGTCGAGCCCGCTGCTCGAATCGTCGTCTTCTTCTTCGTCGTCGTCGTCGTCGTCGGCCGCTGGATCTGCTTCGTCGATTCAGACTATAGGGAACATCATCGTCTCCATCGTCGGGACCGGGGTCCTGGGCTTGCCCTTCGCTTTCAAGGTCGCCGGTTGGCTTGCGGGTGCAGTTGGGGTTGTTGTCGCCGGCGTTGCTACCTACTACTGCATGCTCATCCTCGTGAGTGGTTCCCCACGTTTTGTTTTTCTCATTTCCGGTCCTTCCTCTGTCAAAATTGATTCTTTTTTTTTCCGGGTTTTTGTTTTTCTGTTATCTGGGTATTGAATTTATGGTCTATTCTTGGTCGGGGGAAGTACGACGTCTTGTTAAAGCTCTGTCATTTCGAAAATGGCGACAGGAGTTGCTTTCTTCTTTGAGTGTTTGACCTGACAATAGTGCTGATAACTCATAGGCGAAGGTATAATTATTCTTCTTTCGAGGGTCCTCTTTATACGTTATATATGATTCGAATCTCTTCGTTTCATCCAGTGTTTTATTCCTGAATAATTCAGTTAAAGGTGCCAACTTTGGATGGGTGTTTGGAGATCGGGTGTGCCTGAGCTGCTAGATGCGTGGCTCCCACTACTGGGTTCAATCCCTTATTCAAATCTAGTCTGTAGAGCTTGCTTTGTAGTTGGGTTCATATTGGACCCACCAAAATTTACTCCAGCTCCTGGTCTGGTGGAGGTAGGCCACCACGTCGGACTGGGAATCTGCGAGGAATGAATTCCTTGTAATTTGGCCCAGTAGGTTGCATCGAGTATGAGTTGAACTTGAGACCTCATGCCCCTTGAGCAGTACCGATTGTATAACCCTCAGTGGTGTTGCCTTGCAAGTCTACAGCACCGTAATCAGTTTTGTCTTGGTAATATTGTTTAGTGTATTCTTGTATGGTTTGATCATATAATTGCCATTTCTTGGTAATATTGTTTAGCGTATTCTTGTACGGTTTGATCATATAATTGCGGGGCTTACTTTGTTGTTTTCTGTAATTTTTAGTTTTGATCAAGAAGATAATTTTTGAAATGTTAGCTGAGGCTTAATATATACAGGTTCAATGCAGAGACAAACTGGCATCTCAAGAAGAGTCAGCTGATGTAAAACTTATGGGGACTTGGGTAGTAAGTGCATGGGAAAAGCTGGTCGCTACCTCACTGAGTTCCTCATTACGATTTCTCAGTGTGGAGGAGCTGTGGCATACCTTGTATTCATTGGACAGAATCTTTCTTCCATATTTGAAGGCCATGGACTCACATCTGCATCTTTCATATTTCTGTTAGTGCCGCTCCAGATTGCTCTCTCATGGATAAACACTCTATCAGCATTGGCCCCCTTTAGCATCTTTGCCGACGTATGCAATGTCGTAGCAATGGGGTTTGTGGTGAAAGAAGACATACAGCAAGCTTTAGGTGGTCAATTTTCGTTTGGTGATAGGAAAGCTATCTCCCCAGATATTCGGGGTCTGCCGTTTGCAGGAGGAATGGCTGTGTTCTGTTTTGAGGGGTTTGGAATGACATTGGCATTGGAGGCATCAATGAAGGAGAGGAGGACGTTCCGAAAGGTGCTGGCTCAGGCTTTTTCAGGCATAATACTTGTTTATGTTATGTTCGGATTCTTTGGCTACATGGCTTATGGTGATGAGACGGCAGATATTGTCACGCTTAATCTTCCTCGAGCTTGGACAACAGTTGCTGTCCAGGTAAGGTATCTTGATAATAAGCTTTATATGAATGTATAATTGGTGGTGGTACTGCTATATCCTTGCTCGTACCCATTCCAGAATCTAGATTTGTGCATTTTATATAGCAGTTTGGTACTCTCTGAAATTCTTTGTTTGTTAAACAAGCAAATCCTAGTGTAATGTTCTAATTAATCTAACAGAGAAGCTGGGTGAGTTCATCACATTTGATTCCAAAAATGCTGGTCCTTGATACATGAGTCTCCATGAAGTATACATGCAGTTAATATGTCACCTTATGGCAAGTCAGAGAGAGAGAGAGAGAGATTAAAGTCAACCTTCATCTTCTCTGTAGTCCCATTGTGGAGTTCTCTTTGTGAATATAGTGGGTTTGCAAAATAGGATAGGCTAAGAGAAGTAGGCAAAGAGGGGGATTCGAGTTGCACTTTAATCCAGTTTGGATTTAATTTGGCTTATCAGAATTCTGAGTAGTGCTTTTCATACTAAGGTCCATTATCTGCAAAATTGATTTGACTGGTTTGTTAGTTATCTTTTGTGTTGCCTATCAAACTTGAACCATTAAACTTTAACTCATTTATGCTAAATTGGTAACAGATTGGATTGTGCTTGGGGCTGGCATTCACATTTCCTATCATGTTGCATCCAATTAACGAGATTCTTGAAGATAAGATGAAAAGCACAGAATTGTTTCAGAAACTGCTCGGCGATGAGCTCAGTTGCTCAGAAAGAAAGATGGGGAAGTGTGTGGTTTATGCCCTCCGTTCTGCAGTGGTGTTAGGATTGGGTGCTTTGGCGTCTTGTGTACCAGGATTCGGAGTCTTTGCCTCCCTCGTGGGGAGCACCGTTTGCGCGCTTCTCTCGTTTGTTTTGCCGACCTCTTTTCATTTGTTACTGTTGGGTCCTTCCCTGAGACTCTGGCAAAAGGCTCTGGATGTTTGCATTTTGATATGCGGGCTACTCTTTGCTGTGTATGGTACTTACAACACTGTGGCCGGAGTATGAAGACATGTTGATGGGAAGTTGTCTAGTTGAGAATAGGAAATCAGAATCTAATGGAATGGCTCGTTACAAGTAGAAGATGGACATGTAACTTTTGGAGCAGAAAAAACATGCCTCACCGACCAATTTCAGCCGATACAGATGCCTTGGTGCGACGATGTGTACTACATGCATTTTGGTCATAAGCTGTTGTAACATTATTGAACATCCCGCATTCCTCCGTGGCTTCCTCCTCCTCCGTGTACTGTTGTTGAAGATTGTTTTTTGGTAAATTGATCTCATCTTTTCAATGAAGAATTAGTGCGGTGAAGGGATTCACGTTAAAGTTGCTACCTAATTGAAAGCGGTTACTGCAGTAGCTAACAGTTTCTAGTTTTTCTTTTTCTTTTTCTTTTATGATGCTCCTAGACAGATTAGGAACTCAATTCATGCTGCAGATCGGACGACAACAACCACAGGGACGTGTAGTATGTAATCCTCTCGCGCTCTATTTTTACCTGTGGAAAGAGAGTGACCATCTTCCTAGGAAAAACTTGAGCAAGTTGGGAATCAGTGCTCTCGACGCAGTTCTCTGCTCTTCCTCATCGGCACTAGAATTTCAAGGATGGGCTTGTGCGGTAGGCAAGAATCATGCCAAACTCCATCGGCACACGGCTTCTCTGTGTTTGCGCCTTCACTTCCCGAGTCACGGCCGTTGTTCTTCGGACATATGATTTCATGTGAATCCATGGAGAGTAGGTGAACTCTCCATGACTAGCATGGGCACCTGGAGAGAGGGAAGTGCAGATCATTGTGAATGTTCATGCACAATTGGTTTTTGGATTTAGTCACATAGTGGAGGATGCATCCCGAGAAAATGCCCACTTGTGGCTAGAGTGGCCCTGGCACAGATCCCCTGTCAGAACAAAGACAAAATGGAGAAGGCACCGATTCTTTCCTACGAGATAAATAGTAATTTCTGCGCAATTTCATACATGACAACCGTCTTTGGAACTAAGCGCTCTGTTCGTTTACCTAAAATGACTTTCGGGGAAAGCGTTTTGGATTTTCCAAAGATTCGTTTCACGGAAATAAACCAAGCAAAAAAATGTTTTCCAACATTGAAAAACAACATTTTCCATAACTTCTTCCACCTTCTTCTTTTCACCAACACATTTTCGTTTTATTTTTGTGCTTTTTTCCTTTCTTCTTTTTTATTTTTTAAAAAAATCGAGTTTTTAATTTTTTTTTTCCTTTTCTTTTTTTCTTTCTTTCTTTTCTTTCTTTCCTTTTTATCTTCTTCTTTGGCCTTGGCCGATCGCCGCCCATGGCGGCGGTCAAGAATCGGGCCGTGAGCCGCCCGAGCCTCGCTCGCCTCACCGGCTTGGGGCGGAAGCTCCGGGCCTCGCCAAATCCGGCGAGATAGGCGAGGCTCGGGCCTCGCCCGAGCTCGCCAGATGTTCGCCAGGCTCTGGCGAGCCACAAGCTCTACTGTTAGATCTGGCGAGCTCATGGCTCGCCAGAGCCCGGCGAAACTCTAGCGAGCTCGAACGAGATCGGCCGAGCCTCGAGCTCATCGGATCTGGTGATCGTCTTGGTCAACCGTCGGGCAGCCAACCATTGTTAGGCATGCGGTGGCGGAGGAAGGAGGAGGAAGAAGGAGGAGGAAGGAGGAAGGAGGAAGGAAATAAAAAATAATAATAATAAATAATAAAATTTTCGATTTTTTTAAAAATACAAATAATTAAAAATTTATTTAAATATATATAATAAAATTAATTTTTTGGTCAATTAAAAATATTAAAATTCAAATTTTTTATAATTTTTTCCAAACAATTTAATTAGCTTACGAACGGTAGAAAATATTTTCCACTCAAAATTCGGGTTTCACCGAACATCGAAAAAATAGTCATTTTCCAAGAAAATAACTTCTTAGAAAATATTTTCTGAAAACGCTGATATTTTCCATTTAAAACTAACTGATCCCTAAATAAGTTGAAACTTAAAAGATCCATTGTTTTTTTCTCCTTTTTCTTTTTCTGTGAAGGAATATTGTCACCCTTGATTCCTTTACTTTTATGTGAAAATCAAAATTGTCCCTCTATTTTATTTTATCTTTTCACAAAGGGGTTCGCTATACTTTTTAAAAATGTCACCGTTGGTCTATCCTTTTTTTTTTTTTTTTTTTTTGCTTTTATTGCTAATTGATTTTTGCTGACATAGATATTTGAAATGCTAACATTGGATGTTGGAATACATGGTCGTGTTAAAATTCTCGCAACATTATTATGGCGCAAAATAAGTATCGCATCGAGCGAAATAAAAGGGAAAATTGTGTGTAAGGGAGAGAGAGAGGGTCCATTGCAACTGCCATAGACGTGAGCTGAGCTCAAGCTCTAAGCTATGGTCATTAAATTGAGCTTGTGGCCATGGTTGGTCGGTATGAGCCCGCCACAAAGCTATGGTCCCTCGATTAGTGTTCATGATGGGGTAGAAAATAGAAATCATACTTTGACAGATTATAACGGTTTATAGGGAGCCGTTTCAGCCATTTTTTAGGTGCACTGATTTTAGAATGTGCATTATAAATCACGTAGATTACGGCGTTTCAAAACATAGCCCCAACCCAATGTAGACAGCTACAAGACAGCCGTTCAAGTTTGGATCGGGTGGGATCCGTCCAAAATGGGCCGACACCAACTCGGCCATGTTATTCAAACAGTTCTCATGAAGGGAAGAGATATTCATCTTAAATCAGGAAAAAAATCCTTATATAGCCAAGCGAGCACTTTAGAAAGAATAGGCTCCATGTTCGTGTCTCCGTTGGCGAAAAAGAAGCGTTCTTCTTCAGGTGTACGAATCCGAGAAGGTTAACATAGCAAGCATGACCGATCCATGTCTCCATAAATTAACCTCCGCAGGCTAGCAATTTATCGAGTGTATGGTCGGATCAAGTGGGATAACTTATCACGAAAGTGTAAAGTGTTTTCCCGATTTCCTAATCACATCTTCGGTCGACAAAACAAAACACGTACCGGCATAGCAAATGTTTACGATTTTGCTAACTGTTAAATACGACCAACAGCTATAGCAATTCCAATCCTAAAGAACCTAGTCCCGATCTGGTTTTTATTGTGGCCTGTCCCTCCATCAAGGATGGGTTCCACAATTAGATTCCTTATTTACCATCGGGCCGTCACCAACCCTTGTCTCCCCTAATTCCCTTCCGTAAACTTTTCTCCCCTAGAGATATAGATACCTGAGAGACTTATTAAGTAAGCCTTTGCTTTTAATTAAGCCTTTTTTAAGAATGTGCCCAGGTCCACATGATTTTTTTTTATATGACTACACTTGGGATCGAATGCTCTTCATTAATCATAGACTCACCAATAAGGTGGATCAAAGGTTGTGTTTATCTTAATTGGGTTGGATCGAAGACATGTCATTTTTATAAATATATTTAAGATTGGAATTGTTGTAGCCATTGGTCAGATTTAAGAGCTAGCAAAATCGTAAACAATTGCTTCGTTAATTTGAGTTTTGTCTCATCGACTAAAGATACGATCTCAATCCACCCATTTGACAAGTCTATAATTAATGAAGAGCATTTGATCTGAAGGAGGCTGGAATTGTAGTCATTAGGGGTGTGTAACCGGACCGGGTATACCTTGTTCCTCGACCGGCCCACCCCGAAATGTGGTCGGGAACCGGTTCCCATTGAAACCGGTTTGGGAACAGGTTCCCAAAATTCGGAACCGGTTTAAACCGGTCCGGGAACAGGGTCCAAGTGATTACCCACCCGAAACCCGGTTCTAGGACCGGTTCCGGGACCGATTTTGTAAGTAGAGGTACAAAACTTTTTTTTTCCTCTCAATATCTATTCTTACTCTCGCAATCACACGATATTTTTCCTCTTGGCTAAATAAAACATGCACGGCAATCCTCCTTTGTCATTCCTCTTCCTCACTTGCTTCCCTTCCTCTGGCTCCCTCTCACACAATTTGATGGACGAACGGTGTTCATCGCCGCCAAATTCTTGTGTATCACATGGATTGGTTTGTCTAATTTCTCTTTTTATAAGGAGTTATGTTTGCATAAACGAGTAGCTTAATATAATAGTTGTGGGAATAAAACTAATATTAGACCCATGTTTGTTGCTAATTCTTTGCCTTATGATTTTATTTATTATAATTAGCCATATGGATCATTAATTTTCCGTTTAGTAAAAAGTTCATGTATTAATTTATTATCGGTGTTTAATGTTTCAATATAAATTAGGAAGATTACATTATTTTCTCGCTTATTAATATAAAATTCGAAATTGTATAGGATATCAAGAGATTGCAAAACAAGTGTTCCCAATGGAAACGGGGTTGACTAACCGGATCGGAAAAACGGGGGTGGGTCGATATAGGGTCCAATACAAAAATGGTCTGGATATAGGGTCCAAAAATGGAACCAGGTTATAACAGGATCGGATATGGGCCCGCGAAGGCACCTCTACCCACCTTGGATCCGATCACCCCTAGTAGTCATACAAAAAACACCGAGGGCTCTTTCCTCGGGAAATTGCTTTTATCTATGATTTCGTTTTCACGCTTTTCAAGGGCCATATCGATGCTCCCCCAAAAAGAAAGCACCACCAATCATTTCACATTATTCCGTTTGTAAAAACATTCGGAAATTGGGAAATAATTGCTTTTATAGATATGTGGACCCCACACAATATTCTCCACGTAACTAGAGATTTATTCCATTATTTATTTCTATAAAATCAGAAACATTCCACTAACTAAATATTAGGTTTTTGGACCATCATAAGTTCCTCAAAAACTCAAAAGAGAAAAAATAGACAAGAGATCTATCTAAGGTGGAGGACATCGCAATGTCACATTTTGTATTCTCTCTTGAGAAGAAAAATATTGAGAGGGAGTTTGGGGGGAGAGGGCTAGACGTGCGGGATACTAACATGTAAAATAAGGAACGCAATCCTAGTAGCCCACTTAGGTTATAAGCAAGTGGGGGCGGCCTTGACTCGGGAGGTACTCTTCGCAATTTGGTGAGGTTATCCTGTAATCATTATCTATTATGTCCTATAAAATCATTCAAACAAACGTTTCACTAACTAATTTTTTGCTTTTTAATTGAAGTCCAGCCTAGCCGTCTGATATTAAATCTGGCAAAAAAATTCAATGAAGGCAACCGTTGAGTGCGTGACATAAATACCATTTAAAAAAGTTATAAAATTTATGTACTCAGGTTTTGACCTGAAAGCATTGAACCACACCCGTTTGATCCGGTCTCACAAGGGGCATGATTAGACAGATGGCTCACGTTTATAGAATAGATTTGGATTAGGAAAATTTGAAAGTGGAGATAGTTGATTAGAACGATTCCCATGATTTTGTTCTCTATCCTTGGTGGCGAAAGCGAATGTGGACACTACCAACATCCCCACGCTTTTCCTTCGTTAAGATATGCTCGATCGTAAAGTGCAGACAAGGTGGTGGTGGTGATGGAGGTCGGGGCCCAGCTGCTTGCCAAAGCCCATTTGAAAATGATAGTTTTGAGACTCCCGACAGCTACGTCTGATTCCAATCTAGAGTCCCGCGAAACTTATCGTGATGGCCGGCAACCATTTAAGCATGGGTAAGCATAATTTTGGCATAAAACGAAAAAATCCTGAAAATCAGGTTCGTGGAACGGATTTGATTTCAAGTTTTAAGATATATCGAATCAAGAATCATCTGGGACTTATAATAAGTTTTTTGTATGTTTTAGTTGTTTTAATATTTTCGTGTGATATTGAGATATTCTATTGGTATGTAATATGAAACTATTAGTCCAAACTTTCATTTTCGACGATATTCATGATAGAGACTTTTACTTTTTTAATATTTCATAATTTATTTATGTCTAAATATGAGTTATAATTGATCAATTGTAGCAAATGATAGTCATTAGAGATAATAATTTACTGTAATTGTGAAAATAACCCTAAAACCCGTGACAATGTAGGTTCTACATTCTTGAGTATGCATGGTAGATTCGAGGTTCTAAAAAATCAAAGAACCTATTATAATGGGTAGACTTCAGGTTCCAAATGAAATCTGGATGAAATTTGAAACCATCCATTCTTAGTTTGAGGCAAGACCACAATGATTCCTTGGTTCACCAAGGAGTATTCTATCCCATCATCGTAATGTTATCGAACCATTAAAATCCATATAACCCATTGAGCGATGTAGGGTTGTGTGCCTTTGCCACAAACAAGTTTGAGCTCGTGACATCGTGAACACGGGAATATAATCTCATCCTACTTGGCTAGATGGTGTAAGTGGAAATTGTGTAATTATTCCGCCTAAATTTAAGGGGAAAAGTATTAACAAGAGTATAAGAACGTATGCAACTATTCTCTTTAGATCAAAATCAAATTTGAATATATCACGAAAAAATTGAAACCGATACACTTATGATAATTTTTTTAAATTAATTTTTTTTACCATAAAAAATCTCAAATCGATATATTTGCGATAAATTACCATTTGTTAGCTTAAAAATCACACTAGTACTCTGTGACAAACCGGTACATCTATTAATTACCACGTATAATTGACTATAAAATTTAATGAAAATTAAAAGATGATAAATTTATCATAGATGTATTAATTTGAGATTTTTTATTATAAAAAAATTAGTTAAGTATACTAATTTAGAATTTTTTGTGGTATTAATCCACAATTTTATTAGACAAAAGAATGCTATGCTCACCCACATGAATAAATGTGCCCTGTCCAGAAAAAAAAAAAAAAAAAAAATGTGCCCTGTCCAAAAAATCGGACAAGACTAGTGTTACTGTACACCACCTTCTGCTGCTGGGTTGCTGCAGCTTGCTGCTTCTTCTTCGTCAGCACCATCGTCTTCTTCTTCTTCATTCTCTCTCTAAAAACTCTCTCTCTCTCTCTCTCTCTCTCTCTCTAACTCTTGAAGATAAGATGAAAAGCACAGAATGGTTTCAGAAACTGCTCGGCGATGAGCTCAGTTGCTCAAAAAGAAAGATGGGGAAGAAGTGTGTAGTTTATTATGTCCTCCGTCTGCAGTGTTGTTAGGATTGGGTGCTTTAGCGTCTTGTGTGCCAGGATTCGGAGTCTTCGCCTCCCTCGCGGGGAGCACCGTTCGCGCGCTTCTCTCGTTTGTTTTGCCGGCCTCGTTTCATTTGTTACTGTTGGGTCCTTCCCTGAGACTCTGGCAAAAGGCTCTGGATGTTTGCATTTTGATATGCGGGCTACTCTTTGCTGTGCATGGTACCTGCAACACTGTGGCCGGAGTATGAAGACATGTTGATGGGAAGTTGTCTAGTTGAGAATAGGAAATCAGAATCTAATGGAATGGCTCGTTACAAGTAGAAGATGGACGTGTAACTTTTGGAGCAGAAAGAACATGCCTCACCGACCAATTTCGACCGATACCGATGCCTTGGTGCGACGATGCGTACTACATGCATTTTGGTCATAAGCTGTTGTAACATTATTTAACATTCCGCATTCCGCCGTGGCTTCCTCCTCCTCCGTGTTTCACTGTTGTTGAAGATTGTTTTTTGGTAAATTGATCTTGTCTTTTCAATGAAGAATTAGTGCGGTGAAGGGATTCACGTTAAAGTTGCTACTCTAATTCGAAAGCGGTTACTGCAGTAGCTAACAGTTTCTTTTTCTTTTATGACGCTCCTAGACAGATTAGGAACTCAATTCATGCTGCAAATCGGACGGTAACGACCACAGGGACGTAGTATGTAATCCTCTCGCGCTCTATTTTTACCTGTGGGAAGAGAGTGATCATCTTCCTAGGGAAAACTTGAGCAAGTTGGGAATCAATGCGCTCAACTCAATTTTCTGCTCTCTCTCATCGGCGCTAGAATTTAAAGGATGGGCTTGTGCGGTAGGCAGGAATCATGCCGAACTCCATCGACACATGGCTTTCTCTGTGTTTGCGCCTCCGCTTCCCGAGTCGTCGCCCGTTGTTCTTTCGAACACATGATTTCATGCGAATCCATGGAGAGTGGGTGAACTCTCCATGACTAGCATGAGCACCTGGAGAGAGGGAAGTGCAGGTCATTGTGAATGTTCATGCACAACTGGTTTTGGATTTAGTCACAAAGTGGAGGATGCATCCTGAGAAAATGCCCACTTGTGGCCAGAGTGGCCCCGGCACAGATACCCCCTGTCAGAACAAAGACAAAATGGAGAAGGCACCGATTCTTTCCTACGAGATAAATAGTAGTTTCCGTGCAATTCTACATCTGACGTCCGTTTTGGAACTAAATAAATGAAATTTAAAAGATCCGTTTGTTGTTTTCCTCTTTTTCTTTTTCCGTGACACCTCGATTCCTCTACTTTTATGTGAAAATCAAAATTGTCCCTCTGTATTTTTTTTCTCACAAAGGAGTCACTATACTTTTTAGAAAATGTCATCATAGTTCTATCCATCTTTTTGCTTTCATTGTCATTTGCCAGTTGATTTTTGCTGACATAGATATTTGAATTGCTAACATGGATGCTGATATACACGGTCGTGCTAAAATTGTCGTAATATTATTATGGCGCAAAATAGATCGAGCAAAATAAAAAAGGGAAAATTGTGTGTGTGGGAGAGAGAGGGGGTCTGTTGCAACTGCTATAGACATGAGTTGAGCTCAAGCTCTAAGCTCGCGATGACCATGGCCATTAATTTTCAAGCCTACAACCAACATGATAACTTGAGCTTGTGGTCAAGGTCGGTCGGCATGAGCTCGCCACGAAGCTCGCAGCCATACCACTACAGTCTCGAGCTTGCAGACATGGTCCCTCAATTAGTGTTCATGAGGGGGTGCACATCATACTCATTACAGATTATAACGGCTTCCAGGGAGACGTCTCAACCATTTTTTAGGTGCCCTGATTTTGGTAGGTGCAATACTAATTACACGGATTACGACATTTCAAATCATAGCCCTAATGTAAAACAACTACAAGAAAGCTGTTGAAGTCTGGACCACGTGGGATCCGTCCACAATGGGCCGACACAAACTCGACCCATGTTATTCAAATAGTTACCACAATGGGAAGAGATATTCATCTTAAATCAGGAAAAAAAAAATTATCGTATAGCCAAGCGAGTACCATAGAAAGAATGGGCTCCCATGTTCGAGTCTCAATTGGAGAAAAAGAAGAAGTGTTCTTCTTCAGGTGTACTAATCTGAGAAGGGTAAAATGGCAAACATGTCTCCGTAAATTAACCTCTGCGGGCTAACAATTTACCGAGTGTATCGTCGGATCAAGTGGGATAATTGATCATGAGAGCGTAAGGTGTTGTCCCGATTTCCTGATCGCGTCTTCAGTCGATGAAACAAAATGCACATTGGTGAAGCAATTGTTTTTGTTTACGATTTTACTAGCTGTTAAACCAACAGCTATAGCAGTTCTGACCCTAAAGAACTTAGTCTTGATCTATGTTTTAGTGCGGCCTGTCCCTCCATCGAGGGCGGGCTCCATAGATTCCTCATTTACCATCAAGCCTTCACCGATCCTAGTCCCCCCTAATTCTCCTCTGTAAACTTTTCTCCCTCGGAGAGGTGCGATACTCGAGAAACTTACAAATTGAGCTTTTGCTCTCAATTAAGCCTTTTAAGGATATGTACATGTCCATACAGTGTTCTTTATATGACTACAGTTGAGCCAACTTCAGACCGAATGCTCTTCATTAATCATAGACTTGCAAATCAGGTGGATCGAGGATTGTGTTTACCTTAATCGGGTTGGATCGAAGAAATGCATTTTTTTATGAGTGTATTTAGGGTTGCGACTGCTATAACTGTTGGTCGGATTTGATAGCTAGCAAAATCGTAAACAATTGCTTTGCCAATGTGCGTTTTGTTTCGATGATTGAAGAAGAAATCTTGATCCTCTTGACTTGCGAGTCTATGATTAATGAAAAGCATTCAATCCGAGGTTGGCCGAAGTGTAGTCATATAAAGAGTCTCGAGGGCTTTTTCTCGAGAAATTGCTATTATGTGTGATTTCATTTTCACCCTTTTTGGGGGCTATATCAATCCTCCCCCACGAACAAAGCAACACCAATCATTTCACATTATTCCATTTATAAAAACATTCAGAAATTGGGATATAATTGCTTTTATAGATTATGTGGACCCCACGCAATATTCTCCACGTAACTAGAGGTTTATTCCACTATTTATTCTATTTTATAAAATCATTCAAAGAAAGGTTCCACTAACTAGATATTAAGTTTTTAGACCTTAAAAAGCTCTTAAAAAGACTCAAAAGGGAAGAAACAGGTAGGAGATTCGTCTTAGGGCGGGGACCTCGTATTATCACCTTATGTATTCTCTCTCTCGAAAAGAAAAATATTGAGAGGAAGTCTCGGGAAGGGGGTCAGGTGCGTGGGATACCAGCACATAAAACAAGAAAATGCAGTTTTATTAGTCCACTTGGATCACTAGGTAAGTGGGGCGACCTTATTTAAGAGGCTACTCCCTACAGCTTGGTAAGGTTACCCTATAAACATTATGTATTATATCCTATGAAATCATTCAAATATATGTTTCACAAACTAAATTTTCTTGTTTTTTAATTGAAGTCCAGCCGTCCGATATTAAATCCAGCAAAAAAAATTCAACTAAAGATAGTCGTTGAGAAATGCTCAAGCGTGACATGAATATCACCTAAAAAAAATTATAAAATTTATGCACTCGGGTTTTGACCCGGAAAACGCCATCTGCATCACACCGCACCCGTTAGATCTGGTCTCGGAGGGGGGGCATGATTCGACAGATGACTAATGTTTATAGAATGGATTTTGCTTAGGAAAATTCGAAAGTGGAGATGGTTGATTTTGTTCTCTATCCTTGGTGATGAAAGCGAACGTGGACACTTACCCACATCCCCCCTCCCTTCGCCTTTCGTGAGATATGCTCGATTTTAAAAGTACAGACAAAGGTGGTGGTGGTGGTGATGGACGTCGGGGCCCGCCGGCGAGCCAAACCTCATTTGAAAACGATAGTTTGAGACTCCCGATGGCTACGTCCGATTCCGATCTCTACTTCCACGAGACTTATCATCATGATGGCCGGCAACCGTTTGAGGAAGGGATGAGCAAAGATGAAATTGAAATGGTGAAAATGGATTCGATTTCGGGTTTTAGATTGAACCGAGAATTATTTAGAAACCGAAACAATTTTTTTTTTAATTTGTTTTAGTTGTTTTAATGTCTGTGCGCGATTATGCGGGTATTCAATGTGTAATAAGAAATTATTAGTCCGAGCTTCTATTTTTGAAGATATTTATGATGGAGATTTTCACTTTATTAATATTCCATAGATTCTGTGTGTCTAAATACAAATTATGATTTATGGATTGTAATAAATGATGATCGTTAAGAGTGATGATTCATTGTAATCATTTAATTAAGAGTATTAATGGAACCGACCTTAGAATTTGTGATAGAATAGACTCCAGATTCTTGAGTAGGCAAAGTAGGTTTGAGGTTCTAAAAAAAAAAAAGAACCCATTTTGATAGATAGACTTTAGGTTTTAAATGGAGCTTAAACGAAACTTGAAATCGCTCGCTTTTAGTTTGACAAACAAGTTCAAGCTCGTTATATCTTGAATGGGAATACAATCTCATTCTACTCGGCCTGGCGGTGTAAATAGAAATTGCGTAATTATTCCGCCTGATTTTAAAGGGAAAAAGTATTGACAATAATATATGATCATATTAGTCACTCTCTTAGTACGTCGAAATTATTTTTGAATATCATGAAAATTTCCAAATTGATACATTCTTAATAAATTTATTCTAAATTAATTTTTAACCATAAAAACTCAAATCAATATAATTGCAACAAATCATAAAAAATCACCATAGTATAACAAATAGAAAGTAAAATCTCAAATTGTCACGTATCATTTGACAATAAATTTAATAAAAATTAATATATGATAAATTTATCACGAATTTAAGATTTTTAATAGTCAAAAATTAATTTCGTATAAATTTATTACGAATATATTAATTTAATTTTTTTATATTAACCCATCATTTTTATCGTGCAGAAGGATGCTATGCTCGTCCACATGAACAAATGTGCCCTGTCCAAAAACATAAAAAAGTTACCTGTCTTGGAAAATACAGTGTTACTGTACACCACCTTCTTCTGCTGCTGCTGCTTCTTCTTCTTCGTCAGCACCATCGTCGTCTTCTTCTTCTTCCTCTTCATTCTCTCGCTAAAACCCTACTCTCTCTCTCTCTCTCTCTTCCTTCTGACCGGAGCAAGGAAGATGAAACCCAGTTCCCTCCTCTCTTCAAAACCCACTCCGACCTGCACCGCGCTCTCCGTCCTCCCCCTCTTCCTCCTCGCCTTCTACGCCCTCCGCCACCATGGCCAGCAGCACCACGTGAGCCCCGAAATGCCGACCACTTCCGCCGCGACTTCCTCTCCTCCGCCGCCAACGCCACCTCGCCGCCTACCTCCGCGCCCTCACCCTCCGCCCGCACGTCGCCGGCACGGCCCTCCCTCGACGCGGCCCGCCTCGTCCGGTCCCACTTCGAGTCCCTCGGCCTCGAGACCCACGTCGCCCGCTTCGCCCCGCTCCTCTCCTACCCCGCCCGCGCCTCCCTCGCCGCCCACTTCCCCAACGGCACCTCGGTCGACCTCCCCGTGGACCGAGCCCGGCCTCGCCCGGACGCCGTCGTCCCCTACCACGCCTACGCGCCGTCCGGGTCGGCGGCGCGCGCGCGGGCCGTGTTCGTGAACTACGGCCGCGAGGGAGGACTACGCCGCGCTCGCCGCGGCCGGGGCGAGGTCGAGGGGTGCGTCGCGGTGGCGAGGAGGGGGGACCTGTCGAGGGCGACGTGGTGCGCGCCGCGGCGTCGAAGGGCGTGGCGGCGGTGCTGATGTACACGGAGTGGGACGCGGCGGGGCGGGCCGCGACGGGGTCGAGAGGGGGACGGGTGATGAGGGCGTCGGGGACCCGCTGAGCCCCGGTTGGGCAGCGGTCGAGGGCGGGGAGGCTCTGGGCTTGGACGACGAGGAGGTCTCGGCGAGGTTCCCGAAGATACCGTCCATGCCGGTGTCCGCGGAATGCGCGGAGATGATATTGGCGTCGCTGGGGGCCCCGGCGCCGCCGCAGTGGACGGAGACGATGGGGTTTAAGGTCCGGGGGGTGGGGCCCGGCCCGACGGAGTTGAACCTCACTTACCAGGTTGGTTGGTTGGTTGGTTGGCTGCGTGGATGGTGATGGTTTCATTAGTGTTTTTGTTTCATGTGGGCGTACGGAGTTATATGTGATGTTGCTGCGTTTGACTTTTGCGCGCGAACGGTGATTGTTGCTTGGGGTTTTGATTGGTCCGGTTCTTGTCGTCTTCCATTTATTGCCCTTTTAACACGCCTCATGTAGAGATCCTATTTCACAAGTTTTGGGCGGTCAACGCTGTTTGAGGAAAGTTCTACAGGGCTTGATACAGAAAGTTCTTGTTTTAGTTTGTTTGCTGGTGGATCCCTTCTTTGCATCCATGGTTTGGCCTTGGTGCTTGGACTTGGGTTTGAAACTAGATGTTGCTTTTAGCATCAGGCTTCCTGATTGACTTATTTGTGAAGCTTTCGATGTCGATGATCATGTTGTTTTGACGAATTTTGGAGGATAACATTGCTTTCCATTTATTACTGCAAAGGATTGCCAAAGAGTGCTTATACATGATCTTTGGAGGATTTATTTACCGAGGTGCTGAGCAATCGGATAGGTGAGTGCTTGGTTATGCTCGACTCTAGATAATCTCGACTCAAATAGGAAAAATACCTTTCCATTAGTTATGGCCACTGAACATCGACTTCATCTCTTCTTCCCTTGTTAAAATGCTCAAGCTGACCATAAGTGGCTGTTGATTGAAGGATTTTGGGCTGTTGACCTTGCTGAAAGATGGCATGTTGCAATCATCGTCTTCATTCAAACATGATGACTTAATACTGTAGCAGTCTAGCGACAATTGAGCTGGTTGTTGTGAATTAACCTTTTGTGTTACTAATAATTACCTAAATCAGAAGGTGGTATCACACACATTTAGGCAGTTTACCTGCTGTTGCTGGAATGAGTGCATGCACTTTAAAAATTTTCTGGATGCAAACTCTTTTTCCTCGCATTGCATTTATCACCACATGTACTTTCGTCAATAGGCGTGAAAGAGATATGGAGAAAAAAGAATTCAGATTCATCTTCTTATTCCGTTTCTCTTCAGGGGGAGAAAAAAGTGGCAACAATCTATAATGTTTTTGCTGTCATAAGGGGATTAGAAGAGCCTGATCGATACATTCTGTTAGGCAACCACCGTGATGCATGGACATATGGAGCTGTCGACCCAAACAGTGGCACTGCAGCCCTACTTGACATTGCTCGTAGGTATGCTCTTATGATGCAAAGGGGTTGGAATCCTCGGAGAAGTATCATACTCTGTAGCTGGGATGCTGAAGAGTTTGGTATGGTAAGTCGAAACTCTTCCCTGGCAGACATGACGTGCATTTCGGATAAATAAGATGCCTTGTGCCCTTTATTGTTAGCTGGCATTACTGCTGCTGCACGCTTTTCAAAAGTAATTGAACTTGAACGGTGCATTACTTGTACATTTCCTTGTGGTTTTCCATCTCTTGTGGACTTTCAGTTATTTATTTTTCTGATGGCATGATCTTAGATAGGGTCTACTGAGTGGGTTGAGCAGAATCTCATGACCCTGGGTTCAAAAAAGTCGTAGCCTACCTTAACGTAGATTGTGCTGTTCAAGGGCCAGGATTTTTTGCCCGTGCAACTCCACAGCTAGATGAGCTCCTCATTGAGATCACAAAGAAGGTGCAACAAATTGAAAATGGCTTAGATCTTATCTTCTGAAACTAAGCCTTTTAACTTTTCTGAGCATGTGTGCACTCTATTGATCATTGATGTATTGGCATCAGGTTAAGGATCCTGACAATAAGGAAGCAACTGTTTATGAGATGTGGACAAAAGCTAATGACGGCATCAATGTAAGGTTAACTGGTATTTTTGCTCAGAATGTCTGCACATTTTTGCATGACTTTGCACTCGTAAGGCCTGTGGTCTTGTTTTTCTTCTTGATGTTTTGGATCAAGCAGGGTGTTCGTCACGTGTCCAAGATATCTTTCCTCTCATGTGCAACAAAGTTGAAACTGAATGTTTTTTGTCTTTTCTACAGTGTAAATTGCTTTGCACCAACTTGAACTCTTAGGATGGATATGTTCTTACATTCCATCACATCTACGGAAATGCTAGGTCTTGTTTAAATCTATCCAGGATTACTTGTGTTCTCAACCCTCTTTTCAAATATGTGTAGTGTTAGGAAGTCCAACGTGAAGGAACACTAGTAGCACAAACACCTATGTAAGGATATCGGATGAAGAAAACAACATGAAGTTGAAGAACAAAGAATGAGATGAACAAGAATCCGCCTGTGAAATGAAGTATTAAATATGGTGGAAAATTGAAATTTGGCACTGATCTCATTTTGGAAAGTTCAAACCCCAATGGTGAAGGCATCAACTGGAGGGGAGACTACATGAATATTAGGCAATGGTAACATATGCAATAGCTAGAAGTCTATGTGTGGAAAACTGACATTTATTTCAAAGCCTGTAATTTGTTTTTCCTAAAGATTGATATTGAATTTCATGAAATAAATGCTGAAATTTTTACTTAGTGTGTTGGTTGTTTTCTTGAGGATGTTGAAAATTAAGTTGTGCATTGCAGACTGAGTTTTTGACTAAATTAGACTCTTATTGCTTAGAAATTGATAAGATTGGCCATTTGGCTGTAGATCCAAAGACTCAGTGGGATAGATTCGGATTATGCTCCCTTTTGCAATACGCAGGAATTCCTTCTGTTGATATGTACTATGGAAAAGGTACCTACAACCTTTCTCATCGTTGTATATCATTATTTATGAATCACTGGGGGGGTGTATTAGAAGAGATCTGGCTCATTGCAATTTGATGCTTCAGATTTTCCTGTCTACCACACTGCCTATGACACGTATGATTGGATGGTGAATCACGGAGATCCCTTTTTTCAGCGTCATGTGGCCGGTAAGTTTCTTTTAGTCTTTTGGAAGGCACGTGTAAAGAATCTAACTTATCATTTCCATGCTCTCAGCTGCAGGAGTATGGGGGCTCTTGGCACTTCATCTCGCAGATGATCTAATTTTACCTTTCAATTACCTCACTTATGCAAACCAGTTGCAGGTATGCAGTACTTTTTACATGCTTATGGGGGATCATCTTATAATTAATTTTTCTGGCAGTTTTTCTGGATTAGTGCAATATTCTACTAGAAGCACAGAGGTTTAAGATTCAGATGTGGACAATTGCTTCTAGGAAAGTGAGATAAGATCCATTCTTAATTAGGTAGATAGCTTATTGATACAGAGTATCATTAAAGTGGCATGGTGCAAAGACAACTTTTAGTGCTACATAGTATTTTCTTATCATGACAGTAATGACCAGTGTCAAGATGAATGTATCTTTGGAGAAGACTCTGATGCTTGCTCTGACTCCTAGAATAATCCCATACTGTACCTGCCACTCATGAACATGTTTTCTGCTTTTGGTCAGGGCTATGTAGATATCTTGAATAACTTACTAGATGGAAATATTTCTGCACACCCTTTGACCTTGTCAATCCAAGCACTTGTAGTGGTGGCCAAAGAGGTTGAATTGGAAGCAGAGGTAAAGTTGGTGGTTAACAGTTAATACTTAATTGGCAATCTAAAATCAAGGAAAATACACTTTAACTCAGGTGAAGTTGTGCGGTTATATTGCAGAAATTGAGTGCAGAGCAGATGACTGGCGAGCCCGGAGTGTTGAAAAGGCGAGCATTAAATGATCGGCTGATGCTTGCTGAAAGAAGCTTCTTGGATGCCGACGGTCTTCCCTATGGACGGTGGTTCAAACATCTTGTGAGTAAATTTTTTTATTTTAAAAAAAAAAAAAAAATCTTCTCTTTTGGGGACAAGCATAGCATGTACTATGTACGGATTGAGCTCTGCACTGTGGTTTCGGTTTTCGAAGCGCGCCTGGCAAGTCCTGATTGGTGGAGGCATTACTTGCAGGTTTATGGACCGAGTGACTACAGAAGCAGGACATCCTTCTTTCCTGGAATAGCAGAAGCCATTTGGAGATCAGTGGGAATGAGAAGCGGGGAAGGGCGAGCCTCGATTCAACATGAGATATGGAGAGTTGCTAGAGCCATTCAGAGGGTTGCCGATGTTCTGGGAGGTCGACCCTTGTAAAGAAAATTTATATCACACGCAGAGCACAAGATCGACTCTCGTGCCTGTACACATGCAGTTAGGATGTGATGAGAAACTCAAAGGAAAAGGGCAGTCTCTGTCTCACGTAATATGTGCTCCTATGTAGAAATTTTCTGATGTCTGACATATACAATAGCTGCCATTACTCATGAATGAAAAGTACATTTTGCGTCCTTGTAGTGTTTAGGTGTTACAGTTTTGATCCTTGCTTGTTCTGCACATATTGACTTCTTGTATTATATGCAGCTCACAGATTAAGTCGTTGTCTACCATATTTCTGTTCGAAATTTAATGGGAATTCCCAAGTGCCTATCTGCACAAGTTCAGGAAATCTATATTTCAGCCTTCCTGCTTTATATTTTGTTTCGTGATGATCCGTTTTTAACACGCAACGCCAATGCGTACATTTGCTGATTCATAATCTCGTTGAGGAGATTAATCTCTTTTTAAGTTCTTGTAACTATGAAAAGAGGCAGATCCAATTTCTGTTTAAATTGTTCAGTACACTACTTGGAAGCTGCGGAATCTTCAAAGTTGTCCCATTTAACTTTGAGGTAAACCACCTTTAGAACATTACTATCGAATCACAAGCTATAATTTTTTTAAACAAATTCGCATCACTGCACAATTGTGCCGAAGACGCTAGAAGTCCATTTCGATCGTTTTCCGTTGTAACGTGCGCAGCTTATCTGAAAATCGCGCGTTGCATCCCGCGAGATTGGTGCGGTTGATCGAGGGAGTAATGGGTTTTCTAATTCATAACCCCAAGCTCGCATGTTCTAGTCCTAAGTGGGTCAAGGCCACCGGGACAGGCAAAAGACTTGCACCTATTTATGGTATTTATAGGCTGTTCCATGGACTTTCAAATGGCTAGCCACTATGCTTATGTTTTTTTTGTTTTTTTGTTTTTTTGTTTTTTTGTTTTTTTTTTTTTTTATTATATATCGAAGGAACCGCCTCACAGCGAGTGCTCGGCATAAACCCACCCCCTATGCTTATGTGCCTTATTTATAAGAGGAAAGTACATAATATTACATGGTAGGTAAATATTTGTCGGAATTAGTTATTTGGCCAAGTGCCTTATTCGTTGCAGCAAAAATGTGATTGCAATTCAGCGTTCGGCGAAGATTAGCCAGATTGCAGGAAAGTTATGCACGGATGAGGCTCTTTGGATAAGAATCAAGTTAAAAGTGGACAACAACATCTTTATCTTTTAGAGAGAGACTTGCATAGTTGTTTTACTTAAAGTTTAATATCCGAAAAATCACAAACCAATACATCTATGGCAATTTTACTATAAATTACCTTTTTGATCACCAAAAACTTCAAATCGGTACATATGTACTGTTTATTTTTGTTAAATTGGATTAATATTATGAAAAATCACAAATCGGTATGCATGTGACAAACGGAGGATAAAAACTCCAAACTTGCATGTTTATGACAAATTTACCCTCCATTAGTTTCTATTAAATTATATTAATATCACAAAAAAATCACAAACTAGTACGCATGTGATAAACGAAGGAGAAAACCCTAAGTCGGGACATCTATCAACTGTCACTTATCCTCCAATTCAGTAATTTGACAGTAAAATTTGACGAAAACTAAAGAGAGTAAATTTATTATAGATGTAGCATTTGGATTTAAATTAGTTTTGGATATATTTATCACAAATGTATCAATTTGAGATTTTTTGTAGTATTAACTCTTATTTTAAATGTACAACTACTATATGTCATTGTCACGTTTTGTATATATTTTGTGTCTGACTAGATGTTTCATTCGTAATAAATAAATAAGTCTTATGTAATCGGATTTTACTTTAATTTTTTTAAATTTCCTTGTTCTTCAATTACATGGGCCTAGACTTTCCCACAATGTAGATTAAATGTAATTAAAACCATACTTCTTGCTTGAAATAGAGTTTTGGAACTGTTCTAGTCCTCGACTTCAAGACCCGAGATCAAGTTCACAATTCCTTTCTTGATCGTTCGTCGTCTGTCTAATTCATAGGGACCGGTTCCGCCAAAGCTTTTGATTATCAACCAACAAGCAATGCTGGCATGCCCGGCATTTCTCCGACCGATCGACATGTATATGCATTATGGAGATCTTGTTTTTTTTTTTTTTTTCCTGTAATAGTCGAAAAGGCAATCGATCAACTATCGCGATTTGGTATTTTTCACTACACGACATAGCAAAATCGGCGTTTTCGATTATCTTGATTTAAGGTTGCCTCTTTTATCACTTTCTAAAGCAACTTTTATTTGATATTTCTGGTTTGGTTGCCAATTTTTGTTCGTATTTGGTAAGACATGGAGAGATAATTAATGCTGTTAGTGTCCATCATTAACAAATTTTATAGCGGACAAGAAGCAGATATCATGTAATACCAGTTTATTTTTACATTTTCTTTTTATATCTTTCAATTTTCAATGCATTTACTCTCCAGCAATAAATATAAATGAGGTCATAATCAAACTTCTTGCTTGAGATCTCCATCACTTTCGAGAGCTCATAGTCTGAGTGGTCGAGTTGATCTAAACCTTGACTTTGGGACTCAAGACAGAGCCCGGACATGTGTCACATACTGAATGATTTAGAGTAAAAATGATGCGGCACTGTTAGGGTACATAATATTTTCTCCGGTTATCGATAGTCGGTCCTGTCCTTGTGCTTACGTGGAATTAGGGGACCCCAAAGGAAAAGAAAAGAGAAGAAAAAAGAGAGAAAACAAGAATAAATAACAGAAAAGAGGGCCAGAAAAAGATATGGCGCGCCAGGTAGGGGTCGAACCTACGACTTTCTGCTTAGGAAACAGACGCTCTATCCACTGAGCTACAGGCGCTTTGCCGAGATTTCAGGGTAGATGTATTTATATAAACTAAATTATACGTGCATACTCCTCTTACTTTAGCATGTATTCTGGAGCAAAAGATTGGTCCCAAAAAATTAGAACTATAAACCGCCCGTTTATTTCATAAATCCACTTAGGAACCAGACTACTAGTCTAATTCAATTCTCGGGTGGATCCACGGAATCGTCCCTAATACCTACAAAATTGCATTCATAAATTAATATCACGATGGATCTAATTTCTATGTAGAGCACTAAAACTTATTTGGCTTAATTGCAAGTTATTAATTTTGATTAAGAACTGAAAACTATAAGACAAAACGAATTGACAATACTCGCTAGCTAGGAACTTAATTTCTTTGAAAGTCATGATATGGCCTTCTTAAGAGTTTCCTCCGGGCACCAAGAACATGCGGAGAATTAATCTTTATGTTAGAAGCCCCTAGCCTCTATAGAAGTCAAAACATTAATTGCTTGAATTACATTTTTTAAATGTCAACTTAATTTGATAATGAGGATGGCTAAAGAGAGACCCAATTATGCTCTTAAAACGAGCCATGGGCCCTTAATTTCGTATTATAATGACAAAGCGCTGCAACATTTATGAACATTCTCAATCGATCTCCTCCATCCTCTTCATTTGTTTATTTTGTTTTGATTGAGAAAGCAAAAAAAATAGATTATTAGAATGAACAAAAAGTATATGCTTACTTCTATTACGTACCTAAGAAATAAAATTAGTCAATAGTAAAAAAATATAGAAATGTGTGCATGCGCGTGAGTGTGGACACGCGGGCATGGGCAGTTCCATGCTTGGAACGAGAAGGCACCGATACTTGTGATGCCCTTATAAATTAAAACCAAGAACCAGATTGGTTCCATGAAAAATGCCAGTCTGGTTTGGTTTTGGATAGTTTCCGGGTCTTTTGCACACCCTCACTTTCAACTACATTCCATCAACGAATGACTAGGTAAGTTTGGCCCCTAGGGCCCCCTTTTTTAATCCTCCAGAGGGTTCGAGAATCAAGAAATCCGTAGCCCAGATGGCTCAGTCTCGCCTTGCGAGTCTCTCTACCACACTGCTGGATCTCATAGAAATACCACGCCGCTAATTCGACCCTACATTGTTGGAAAGTATATTCCATCACATTCCGAGCATGATCCAATAACTGTTACTGCTTTTGGGCAGACACGAGACCTAGAGAATGAAGACCGTCAACTAATAAAGCGATTGAACCTATGACTCGATATGGCTAATCTCTGTAGATGCATGCTCCATTTAGACAGAATGAAACAATATATCGGGAGCTCTGCTTATTTCGCAAAAAATAAATAATTTGAAAAATATCTTCTTAGATATGATCACAACAAAAATAAATAAACAAAAGATATTTTTATCGCTCATGAAAACATTTACACATAAAATGTTATCAATAATGAAAAACGATTTTCATTGACTAATTATGCATAAATGATCTACTTCCATTTACTTTGGTTACTAACCCAAATGCATGGTTCATTTGCTCATTAACCTGTACATAAATGCAGAGGCATGGCTCGTAGGATTTCTTCAATTTTCTCAACAAGAGTTACTGGATACAACGAGAGACGCGACGACCCTTTCTAAAGCTATACTCCAGATAACCCCAATGTTGATGGACTAAAAACGGCAATGAAGGAAAAACTTTTTCTTGACCCGAAGACTTTCCAACATTTTCGCAGTAGCGAAAGCCAGATGGAAAAAGACCATGCTGTCCGAACGAAAAGCCTCGAACAAAAGATGTCACCTAAGCCATTCGGTTTGATGGGGGGCTAGTTTTCAGACAATTATCAGATCAGACATCTGGAAAAAAAAGAAAAAGAGAAGAAAAACATGAAAGATCAGAAGCATCAATGAACCAAAAAGGTACTTTACATTGGTAGAGGTACGAATTACAGGTGACACTCTTCATTTTATCTTTTACAGCTACATATACTTTCATGGCCCATGATGACAGCAACGACATAACACGATTTTCATCCGCTCCTGATGTCTTTTTACTGTGGGTTGAAACGGCAAATCCTATTGTACTGGAGAAAATCCAGAAGCCAAGGAGCCCTAAAGAAAAAAATCCGACCTAAACAGAAGAAAACAGATACCTCCGAAAAGCACACTTTTGTAAAACCTGTATAAGACATCCTTAAACGAAACAAACGATCACTATAATCATGACGTGGAAGAACAGAGCAATCAGGACTGCTAATGCAGTACGGCTCTTTCTACAACACCCTAGATCGGGTACAACCAGCCACTTGAAATTTTGAGGTCGTCCCCCGCTCTACTTAAAAACCAAACTACAAAAAAGATCAAAGAAGGGAAAAAAATAGTAAAATGGAACGATTCCCGCTATAAACACCCTCATCCAAAATCTTCTTATGCACTGCTAAATTACAGATGTAGGACGACAGACTGGGAAACAAGAAAATCCCTTGGAAAGAGGAAAAGCTCAAGCAGGGCATATGAAGAAGAGATTCCATTAACGAGCCGACACCCACCTTCCTCACCCACGCTAAAGAATAATTTAGCCTACATGTACAATGGTCACCCAGGCCATCATCACTTAGATGCAACAAGCGTTCTCAACCTCCACATCATTATCATCAAGTAGTCCCTTAAATGGAAGGTCCTGTTAAATCCCTCAGCTCTTCTTAGTTGTATATTTTAACAGGCTTCTCATGAGTGTGACGGTTCTGCAAATCGGAAATAAATCATGACGCACGACATGGAAAGACAAGCAACCCACGAGAATTTTAACCAGGCATACATTGACTTACACAGCAATGTCACCTCATCCACACAGAATTTTCAAAGCAAATGCGTTAAGTAAATTCACCTGATTCACCACATAAGACCTCTTGGGAGCATCAGAGTGCTCCAATCCAAGATACTGTTCCCCATAAACATCTCTTCTCTGTTGAAACATCTGAGTCAGGTACTGACAACATGACTTATCTATCATTTGTTATGGGTGCTGTCTTTGTGTAAAGACTGGGGTTTGTGTGTGTGTGCACGCGTGCACGTGTGTGTGTGTGTGTGTGTGTGAGAGAGAGAGAGAGAGAGAGAGAGAGAGAGAGAGAGATGCACCTGAAAACGGTTTGATAAAATTTCAGAATCCTCAAGATACTCTGGGCGACCCAACGAAAGAAATGCAAACTTCCACTGTTTAAGCATTTCACATTTTGTTTCAGCATTTGGTATGCATAAACACTATATACCCTATAGGAACCTCTACCACAATAATGGTAATAAAAAGAAGGCATAATGACAAAGTGGAGACCTTGGAGAATGCATCATCTGGAACTTGCAGTTTCTTTTGTATGCGCATTTTTGCTTCAGCTAACGTTTCACCTTCATGGATGACCAGCAAAAGGGTTCCCCAAAGTTCTGCACTTGCTGATCAAAGCACACATTAAGAAGGGGAAAGAAAACATAAAGACACCTGCTTAACATTCTTACCAAATTAGAAGAGAAAAAATAAAGGGAAGAAAACTTAAACTTGACCAAAAACAATTGTAGAACAATTGAATGTTCGATACCAGCTGACTTTGAGCAGTTTCCTTCGTGAAGTGGTAAACATGAATCAAGCGATCATGTGGCCCAAGGTCCTTCTCTTCTTCAGGAATCTGAGCAGATAAGAAATTTAAGTTTCAATAGCTACAACAACATATATATACATGAAAAAAAAATTAAAGAACAGTTAAGAAAAAGGATAAAGAAGAAGACCCAAAGAAAAACAACAAGGGATGCTATCTTCAAAAAGAAAAGAGAGATGGTCAGAAGTGCAACCACAAAACCCACCATAGACAAAGAAAACAAGAGCTCAGACCAAGTAGTTCAGCGAAATATGTTATTGGCAGCACCCTGTAACATGCTCTCCCAAGATGTCATTTTTAGTTTGAAGTTCAAACCTACTTTCCCTTTTTTTTTTTGGGCCAAAACATACTTTCCTAATTCACTTATTATTTTTTTCTGCCAATGAAACCTGCTGGAAGAAAAACATTTTATGATTGTTGAGGACCCATGGAATCTGGAAATGATCATTTCCAT